>WTSP01007654.1:6123-19925 GCA_025331215.1 Actenoides lindsayi
CTTCCCTTCCCTTCCCTTCCCTTCCCTTCCCTTCCCTTCCCTTCCCTTCCCTTCCCTTCCCTTCCCTTCCCTTCTCCTCTTCTCTTCCTACTGCCTTGTTTGTGCAATCTCACCTCATTGCCAAATAACTGCAGAAGTGATGACAATGCATGAGGGCAAAAGAAGATGGCTGCAAAGCCCTTAGAGGTGTACAGGAATCTCTTTGCTCTTTGTCTTGAAGGGACCAGTGATCACAAACCAGCTTCTCTGGGTTTCTGAAGAGCCCACAGCATTACTGCACCCCAGGTTTAGCACACTGTACCAAGGCATTGGTTGGGCTCAAAGTAACACATGTTGCTGTGCCTATCCTAGCACTTTGGTTTGGGACGTTAGAATGCTGTTTTCCAGATTCCTCTCAAGGAAGGCTAAATACATTTCTTTCCATGATCTTCAAGCCCCACATCAGGCAAAAAGGTTCGGGCCATCACCACTTCTATGGGCAGCTTTGAAACATGTGTTTTGGGGACATATGCTGCAGAAGACAAGACAAAATTAATTCCCAAGTGAATCCCCTGAGCCATGTAACATGAAGGTGTAAGAGCCTCAGTGTCTCCTGTTTCTATATAACAACCCCAGTTCTCTTGTGCCAAATCACTTCCTAATGAAGACACAGACACTGCTGTGTGATTATATCCTCACTAATTTTCATCATTCAGGCATGTGTTTCTTACATTTTCTTCTGTTCTCCTTCCTAAACACTTTGATTGCAGAAAAACAGCATAAAGAAATAAGCTGTAATACTGCCAATTTGTTGTGTACTTTGAACTGAATTTTGAAATATATTTTAAAACTTACTATTAAAATATTTCATGTTCTCATTTCTATATGCCACTGATTTCTGACACTACGTAGAAATAAATTCTCCTCTTTTTTACATGTATTTTTGTTATTTTAATAGCATTTTCTTGTTTTTTCTTGCTTTGTTAACAACCATATGAAAACTTCTAAGATTTAAGCATGGGCTATGCATATCTGGTTCTGTAACCAGAGTTGCTAGAACCCTAGTGATAACTTCCCCTGGGGTTCTCTTCATTTTCACAAAATAATCAACTCATTTCTTACTCTGATAGGTTTTATATCAATATCTGATCTATGTTAGAAAACTCCCACATTTCTGATGTTCCCTGAATGTCAGACCACTTTCTTTCCCTCCCAAGAACTTATCACGAGTAACAGGCAGAGTAGTAGGAGTGCTAATAATATTTTTCTAATGTTTCTGTCTCAGTTGCACCATAGTGATAAAATAGCAAACCAAACAAGCACTCTGACAAAAAACTTGTCTTTGAAGGTGCATGATATCACATCAAAACCAGCTACAGAATATTTACTGGTGTCTCAGAAATATTTCTCGTCTCTGTCTAAACATAGCACATTTGAGGCAAGAAAATAGGAACTACTTTACAGGCAGGAAACTTTAAATATTTAGTTACTTCTTTTGGGCACAAGTTGTACAGCCCTGAACTTCTTCTAATGTATAAAATAGAGTACAACTGTCATGTCTTGAATGAGCATGAAACCAGGACTTGCAAAATTAAATACATCTGCAATAAATTGTTTCAGTTTCAAATCGGAAGTTATATTTCTAGTAGGTAGTCATGTAGTAGGGTAAGTTATTCATGTGTGTATTTGGTTTTAGTAGGTGAATTTCAGTTTCTATCTTCTGTCATAGAAGCAGCAATAGTATTTTGGCATAGGGACTTATACTGGGGCCAGGGGAAGGTAATTTGTTAGGGTTTTCCTAATTTCCCACAGCCTAGTCAAAGTTGTAGTTTTGTCTGGGCTAGAAGACATCTAAAGAAGCATCAGAATTGTAGCTGATAACATGTGAAAGCAAAGAAAGGAGATGCAGAGGTAGTAAAGAAGTAGAACAGATTTGGTAACTAATGCTAGAGAAAACCTGGAGATGCTGTTTAAGAGACTGCTTGGAAAACCAACACAACCTAACAACCCTTTACTGATATCACAGTTTAGGATCAGAGAAGTCTGCTAGACCTATAAAAGACCCTCTAAAACCCCTCTTCCTCCCCAGAAGAGAAAATAAAAGGAATAAGGGAGAGAGACTTAACAGTTAGAAACAGAAAAAAACCCATCTTTAATGAAAAGGAAAATAATAATAATAAAATGGAATATATACAAATATATACAAAACCACTATCAAACTCAACCCGCCTGACGGCAATTATGTCACCATCACCACTGATGCTGGGAAGAAGGCACAGGGGAAGTCACAGATTGAACTCAGTGGCTGATGGGAACTGTGTTCACGAGCTGGATTCTGGCATTGGATTCAGGAACACACAGATTGGGATCGAAGGCAGAATGGACAAAGTTCTCCTTGGATTCCAGCCATTGAAGAAGTGAGGAAGAAACCTGAAGATGCTTGACCCTCATGATCCCTCAGCTTTATATCAAATATGACATATATGGGATGGAATACCTTATTGGTCAGTTTGGGGTCACCTGTTCTGTCCGCTCCTCCCTGCAGGTGTGGCCTTTTACTTTCTGCACCCCCCAATGTGGTATACAAGATCCAGCAGTGGCCTTGGTCTGCACATCGATCTTTGATGCTAACTCTAAACATAGGGTGTTATCACTGCTAGGAGCAGACACTGCTTGTGAAAACACGCTGCTAACTTCAGAAAGCACAGATAGCTAAAAGAATGAGTTGAAAAATAAGATCACTGAACAGAATTACTTTTGTTCTCACTCAAACCAGGACAACTGCCAACCAGCACTGGTCTTGTTTTCCTGAAAATCAAAGAGCAAGGTTCTTTTCTATCTTACATGATTTTCTAATGTATGAAAAATTGTTATTAATAAAAAAAAATTATGCTGGAAGGGACCTATGGAAACTTTCAAACCAACCTTTTGTTGAAAACAAGGCCTTTAGACTAGGTTATCTAGGGCCCTGCTAAACCAGATTTTAAGCATTTTCACCCCCTCCCATGACAACCTATTTCATGTTTGTTTTTTCTCTCGGTGAAGAATATTTTCTAAGTACCAGATGGAATTTACCCTGAAACCACTTGCTCCCATTTCCCCCTGTCCTGTCACCACGCATCTTTGTGGTGAGACCACTTCTGTCTTCTCTATATCTACCTTTTAGATTTTGTAAGACTGTGACTATGTTCCCCCTAAGCCCTCTCTTTTCTAATCTCAGCAATCCCAAATTGTATATTTTTTCTCTATATGACTATTTCTCCAGCTCCATAATTATCTTGGTGTCCCTTTGCTGGATCATCTACATTTTTTTAATCTGTCTATTGAACTGGAGGGACCAAAAGCAGACACATTATTCCAGGTGTGGCCTAGGAAATGAGAGTAGAGTGAAATAATCACATTGTTTGACACTGAAGATGTTGATGTTGAATGTACAAGACCTTTTCAGCTCTGCTCTAATATCTTTTAGTTTTGTCTTTCATTTTTCTGTATCATTCTCCTGGTTTCTCTATATTTCCATTCTGTCATATTTTCTCTTCATTGCAAGGCTAATTCAGGCTGACAACACGCAGTGAAATACGAATCCTTCCCAGGGAAAACAATGATATTCAGAATGAAATATCATAGAAGGTTTTCAGTATATTCTCTTCGCAAAATGGAAAGGAGCTTTATAGCTTTTTAAATAATACAGTGGAGAAACCATTGCTTCTCCTCCCAACCAGTAGGGTCTTAATAGAAGGAACTCATGTGTCATCAGCTACAGAAATTAAATATAACCAATTAAACTCCCTGGCTCTCCCTCAAAAATCAGTGGGAAGAAATGGGCTCCTACAGACTTGGAAAAAATAGTAAGAAAAAAATAGAAATGTTGATTAGATGTTCATCTTTCTACAGCAGACTTGACACAGGAGTGAGCAATATTTATGATGGAAAGGACATCAAACTTTTTGTAGGGTTTCTTGATGCCAGCAATCCCAGGGGCAGGGTTGGTCTGTTCCTATTCCTGAAAGCTCTGGAATGGCTGCTTTGGCAGAGTCATGGTCCTCTGGTTCCATGACTGTCATGCAGTTTGGCAGCAAGGTAAATGAAATACGGACAAGAGTCACTGGAAACCTGGGCACCTGTGGCAAGGCAGCAAGCCAGAGTGACTTTTATGATCATCCAGTTTTGAAAGAGAACAAATGCTACAGGAAATGGGAAGGCTGGGATCTGACAGATGTCTATGGGTTGGGTTTTCTCTTAATTATTATTATAGCTCAAGAACTAAAGGGTCACTGGTCTCTTAATTTGTCAAACATGTCAATTACTCTTTTTTGGCAGAAATGCTTATAGTTTAGACATTGCTCAGTGTTTTCTGCCCTTTTCCTCTATTGTATCTCTCAAGTATGTTTTTATTCTCTGAAGGATACTGAGAGCTCTCTCCTGGGAAAAGAGAAGTCATGAACAGTAGATCCACTGAAACAGTGCATGAAATGAAACTTAAAATAAGAAGTACTGACAACCCTGTAAACAGAACTTTTTGTTTGATGGGATTTGTAGGGATTTTGACCCTGGGGTGTGAACCAGAAAACTACCTCTCTGTCCACATCTAGCAGACACAGCTTCCGTTCTCCCCAGATCAGAAGTTTCTAAAAATTCATTGTGCCCACAGTAGCTATGAAAGCTCAGTTCAGGAACTGCATAACATCTGACTGGGCTCAATCATAGTTGTGGAAAGCAGTCAAAAACTGGTTTTCAAGAAATGCTGTCCATGAAGACTGAATGCAGATGCAGTCTGGACACTGAGTAGTCTTGAAGACACTGACAGCACAGAGAGCAGGAATATGCTTGTGGTGGCAGGAAGGGCAGTGAGATGAGTGCCTAAACTGAAGCAACTCCTCAATTCATTCATTAGATTGAAAAGTAAGGTTTTACCTAGAGACATGGACTAGCTCTTGGGAATGTTGAAACAATTTGGGTGTGTTAAACTTCAGAGTCAGACTTCAGGATTTTCATGAAAGATCTGAAATGTTTCCACTAAATACAATGGGCAAGAGGACTGTCTGCAGACCTATTACATTCCATTAATGTTCTCAAAAGCACCTTGGTATACCAAGAGTGCTTAAAAATAGAGGAAGTGTACAATTTTTATCTCATATAATAATTTAAAAAAAAAAAATGTTTATAATTTTCCACAAATCCTTCAAATTTCTTGGAAAATGGATACAAGGCATTTGTGGTTGTTGAACTAAACACATTAGATGTGCAACATAAACCAGCTATTTCAGGGAAGCAGAAGGAAAGGGAAAAAACAGGGATTTTTTCCTAAAGTAATAAAGAACACTGAACCTGAAGTCTGTTGCGAACACTCCTGGCAAATGAATTTCTTTTTGTTGTGCTGCATACAAACTCTATGAGCTGTTGATAATGATTGCTAACTTTGTTATAGCACACTTTAAATCACTAACATGCTATAATTCTCTAATAAACTAGGAAAATAGCATATGTTCTCCCTCACCTGCTAAACAGATGGCAAGGGGTATAAAATAATTTATTTGATTTTCTTTTTTATTGTTTTGGGCATCTTAAATTTAAATAATCAGATTCAAAGCACTAGTTTCAATCTAAAACAAGCATGCTTTGGAGAAAGGAAGGATCCTTTTTCAAAGCAAAAAAAAAAGGCTCTGGTAAACAGTAAGCAATTAGCCACAACATGCTACCAGGGATTGTTTAATTGAGGCTGCCATACTAAATTAGCCAGATACATGCCCTTGGAAGGACTAGTAAATCAGAATTACTTACAGATGTTTTCAATTATTCTATATGAAACCATGTGCTGCTGCTTTGATTTTTCTATTTGTTTCTCCGCTGCAAGGAAAATTAAAATTCAAAACAGAGTAACCCAGTCTTTCTGTCTTCCTAAATGGTAGGACTTGAATAATTGCATATTAGCTGCGAAAAACCTCTGTGGGCTTCTCTCTGGAGATGGATTCATGCGACATGACTAACTTACAGTTCTCAACTGACCTTAATGCCCATCCTATCAAGTTAATCTGCCCTAGTTTCAGGCTTTAAAGAGCAATTATGACTGCTTAGCTTTACATGTCCCATAGATCATTTGCTGTGGGAAGCATCTACAGAACTGTAAACCAGCTGATAAAGTAGTAGGGAAAATATCCTTGCTGCCACATCCAGACTGAGTGCTTGAAGTGTAGAGAAGCTCTCTCCCAGCACCAGGCTAAAGGCTTTTTGATGTCTAGTTAGAACTGCTCTTTGAACAGTCTTGCAGTCTAATCTCTGAGTTTTCTTACTTTGGCTTTTTGGGTTTTGCTTTTTGATATGTAAATTTCATTTTCAGTTATCATCTTATTAGTTCCCAAATACTATGTGAAGTGATTTTGCAGGCCAACAATAAATCCTCTGTCTCCAAGGACAGTTTGTAATTAGGCAGTATATGTCTGCACTAAGAATAGATTAAATGCCCAAAAGCAGACATAGTAAACAAAGAAAAGGGTTTTACTTGAATAAGTCATCAATGAGATGATCTCAAATCTCATCATTTCTTTGGAAATAAAATTTTTATTCTTTAAACTCATTAACATTGGTTTAGCTGGTACCTAGAAACAGTGCTGTGTCCTTATGTGAAGTACCAAAGTCCCCGAGTTGATGTCCCGATCTCTAGGCAGCCCAGTAGATAGATGGTTTGGGGCACCAAAGTATCTCCGTACTCTACCATAATTTGCATAACTTAAGGCTAGGCACCTGAAATCCAAACATTACAACACTGACATTTTCTTTTTAGTATACATCATTCCCAGCATAGTCCTTGAAGACAAGATTAGAGGCTTACTGGCTGAAAGCACTGTGTGTTGCAAAGAACCTGAGGCATATGGGGCCATCACATGAGAGAAGCCAGCGGAGATGTGACTCCATAACTCTGTGATATGAGCAATCTACAGGTGTCTACTCTTAGTCCATTTCCAGCCTAGTTCTGTACATTGTCTAATAGCTACTAAATACAGTCAGAGTAAGCAAAGTCTAAAATTTATGTGAAAATAAGTGAAATCTTAGACTATGGTTGCTCAAATCAAGAAGAAATCATATAAACTTGGTACCATAAACAAGATACAGACTACTCAACTACAGGCACTTAACAGGAGGGCTAAATCAGGAGTTTATTTGCTATTGGCTTCTTTTCTAGTCAGTAGTGAAAGACTGGTACTTTCAGGGTAGAGCAGGAATTCACTCAGAGCAGAGATCTGCATAAACACAAGACAGGCATGAGACAGGTATGGGATGGGGTACAAGCTTGATCCTATAGAATGTATAGTCAGAGTGCTGTGTAGACTCACCTAATATGGCTCAAAGCATCAGATTGTCATAAGCTGTTAAATTTATTATTTAAAAATATTAATGAGGTCAAGTAGTTATAAAGTATCTGTAAGAATGTAGTACAAGAGAAAAAACAATGCATTTAATATCTTGCTTCCTGTGATTCAAGAAATATATAGGCCTGATCTCTAGAATGAAAATATATCTGGTACCCATTTTTAATTTAGACTTGCTCCAGAATCATGTGTCTCATACAGGTAAAGGATAGGAAACAGCAATGGTCAGTGATTTTTAATATTAAGAATAATAATTGGTATATGTAATCTCCTACAACCAGCATGTAAGTATGAAAAGATTAGATGATTTCCTCTAGAATTATATAGGTAGTGTGTCCCATTATTTAACAATATCTCAAACACTCTAACTATGTATTGTTAGCCTAGGTTTTCAGACAATTTATCATACAATTTCCTAGCTTCTGTGGGTTTAAGTTTATCTCTTGTCTTACTTTAATGTAGTTTTGTGGGCTTTAATTTCCTTTGAGGATTTTATAGAAGTAAAAGCATTAGTCAAATGCATTAAAAATATTAGTATTTTCACACTGTGGGTTTTTTCCTGCAGTCTGGAAGCAACTCCCGCAAAACAGGAAGCCATTAACTGGCATGAACACATATAACTGTGGAGATATTGAATGGAATACTTAAAAGACATTTAATGATGGATATATGGGGTTTGGAAGCTGGTTTTGGTTATGGAAAAACTGACAACAGCAGTATTCTTCTCATTGACATCACAAGGCCTTATAAAAACAGAAAGAGAGATAGAGAAATCTAAAATTTAAGGTCAGTTGTGAAGATTTTAAGAGTTTGCAGTTATAGAGAAGCCCACAACAAAAAATAAAAAGGTGCCTCATACAAGTTATAAATGTGGGCAAGCTTAATTGCTTTTCCAGTTCTGAAGATTCATAGCTAAGGCATGGCCTGTCCCCGGCTCCCCTGACACAAGCAGCCATTGACGATACCTGGGAGATTTATGACTTGAAGGTGGCTGAAATTTAACCTGAAGGTGAGTTAGTCACTGCAGTGTAGCAGAGTTAAAGACTCTTACAAATCTGCCCTACTCAAAACATTGACATCTGCATCCACTGCACTAATTTAATCTTCTGAGTGGTTGGAAAGTTTTGTCCCTTATTTAGCACTTTCCACAGAGCTGTTACAGAAGCTTTAAGATTGCTATTCACAACCATTATCATATTATGGTAGATTACAGTTGGAGCAATAACTATGATCTACAAGATTGAATTTGTGATCTATTCCTTCACAAGACACCCCTGAGTAAAGCCAGAAAGAAATAGAAATGTAAATCTGGACCCAATTTCAATGAGGAGGAGAATGGCAAGCTTACAGCAAAAGCAAATATTAAAAAAAATATTTGTCTGAATTCAAAGAAAATCCAGAGGGAAAAGGGAAGCCTAAAGTCAAGCTGACAAAAAGATCATGTAGATCAGTGAAAAGAAACAGAAGACATTTATAGACAGTCATACGATCACAGGGCAGAACAGTCCTCCTGGCAGATTCTGAGGTTGATATAGCTTGCTCTTTCTTTTGTTAAATTGCCATCAAGACAAGACACTATCAGGCTCCAGAATAGGCATTTCTAAAGTTAAGAGACCACAGAAATAAGTCTTATGATCCTTGGAAAATTAATGCTTGTGACCTGAGCCTGTGAGCATTCAATGTGCTCCCCTTTCAAATGATGTTTGTGCTACTTGTTTGCGCTACTTGTTTGCATCAGATTACTGTAGCATTTAATGCCATGTTTCAGGGGTCCTCTGACAGTTTGGGAGGGCTGGAAGAGAAATTCCAGTCTTACTCAGATTTAGTGCCCATCTTGGCAAGGTGAAGACAGCTTTCCTCTGAGCATTCTAGGTTTGCCATAGCTGAAGATAGGATTTAGTCAAAGAGTGCTGAGGCATTCAGTTCTTATACTACTTGTAAAACTATCACGTTCAGGATCTAACTTGTAAACCTATCCGGACTAAGGAGGTAAGTTTTTTCCAGGTCAGACAGGAGCCTTGCTCTCTTTGTAGCATGTCTGCTTCATAAGTAATCTAATAGCGTTATTTAACATATTTGCAGTTATCACAAAAATGCAGGACATTGGACTCTTCTTACTGCTAACGAATAGGCAACAGTGAACTGAGAGGAAGCACCTTTTCTGGTCATGTATACACATGTCTAAATGCCTGAAGCTGAAGCACTTACCTTTGAGGCACTAGGTGCCTTTTCCTGTCTTTACACCTTCTCTTTACCTACCTCTTAACAGTGGCTTTAAATTCCCAGTGGTTTGCAAAAGGGATTTAACATAATGTGGGACAAACCTGTGGGAAATCCATCCTTGCAATACCTCCTCTTCCCAAATTCGACTGCATTTTAAGGCTGCTAAAATCCATTTTAAGTATTGTCAACTGACTTGCTCAGTTGACAGAAAAATTTTAGGACAAATATTCTCTTCTGATGAACAAACTCCAGGTTTGCATATACAAGGTGTATGTGATCCATCCCATACAAATCCAATAAAGATAAAAAAATAACTTTTCTGTAGTGATTGCAGAAGGACAAGCTGAGAGTAAGTAGCCACTGCTCCCACTGGCACCCATTTTGGTCACAGCAGAAATACACATCAGGCAGCCTCTTCAATAGGGTGTAAAAGAAAAGACTTTTCAAATTCAGTGTTCCTGTCCTGACAAATATTCACCAAAGTTGCTGGAAAAATATGTGCCTCCTCCCATTTCAGTGATGGTCCATAGAAAGAAAGGCAACTTTCTGTAAAGCTCAAGTGCTGTGCACTTTTCTACAGCACATGGCAGAATTCACTTCCCACAGTCACCCAGAGCAAAGCTTTACAATGTATGAGACAGAAGGGTGACTGAAAATAAGGAGACTGGAAAAGGAAAGCTATGAAGTCCCTTCCAGTCCTGTGCTCCCCAAAGAAAAAAAATGACAATATCTAGAGAGAACTGCCCACATTATTTTCTGTAGATTTTGTTGGCACAACTCCCCTGAAGGAAGGCAAAACCTTAGATTTGTCCTTCTTTCAGTAAAAGCAAGGTTGTCTCCACTGCAAATATATATATAGGCTAAGATGGGGTATGGAGATAAACACAGGGGCCCAGGTAAATCCCCAAGAAGTATGCAACACACTTTGGATTTGATTGACATTGTTCACCAAAGAGTGCATCACCATCAAAAAATGCAGCTATTAAAATGTGAAGTCTTCCAGATTCTTGCAAGTTCCACAATTGCTTAATAAGCCCAAGAATTTAGGGCAATTTTTCAGGTTTATGTTAAGTCAACTGAAGTGTCACATGCTGTTAGCTCACTTTAGGTCTAGTCTTATATAATGCTACTGTAAAGCATACATTGGTAGGACACATTAGGAATAAGAACTAAAAGCACATGACTCTGTGTTCATAACTCAAAGAAAATTTGCCTATAAGCAGGTAACAATGGGCTTTTTCAGTCATACCTATGCTAAGCAGCTGCCAAATCCTATTGCCCGGCAGTGGCTTAGTATTTCAAGTTTTGTAGTGTTATATATGCACTATTAAGAAGTATGAATGACTCCATAAAGGCAGGGCTCAGTAGTTCCTATTAATTTATTTTCATTAATATCTGAAATGTGACTATTTTTTATAGCATAACTGAAAGTTCTGGTTGTAGAAAGGTACAGAGACATTGTTCCTGGAGAGTATGTTAAATGCTGCCAATATTCATGTTATATATGATTTCTCAACTGTCAAAATTTTAAAGCATAAGCCTTTGCACTGAATGGCCTGTTTAAGCATCCAACATTGACTCTAAACCTTCTTAATTTTCACCATCATTTCAACTTCATTAGCTCTGTTATAGCTGGGAAGAGTGTAGAGACATCCTCACCACACATGTGTACTTCATGTCAGACACAGACCCCTGAGGTCATCTGGTGGAGCCAGTGAGTGCACATGGTACAGAGTAGGCTGATGCAGCCAGTTTCGTATAATGAGACAGCCCATGGATCCAAGCTGCCTTGGTTGGACAGGCAAACTCTGCCGTCCTCCATGTCCTGCTTCTATAGTTCAGGTATCTGCTACTAGATACTACCACAGGGATATTTACATTACTCTGTTTGTAATGTCATAGTGGTGGCAACAAATCCACATCTATTAAAAAAACCTCTTCAAATTTAGTTCAAAAACCAGAAAACAAAACCTCTGGCCCTATCTGCCACTTGGACATGCAAAAGTAGATGATAAAATAGGAAGACAAGCAAATGATCTACCAGCACTATCTATTGAGAATATGACAAAAACCTTCACATTTTCCAATCTGACTTCCCCAGAGAGCCCAACTGAAATTGTTTCATATAGCCCTATTTCTCTAGTCACTAACACATCGATGAAGTACAGATTTCGGTGTCTTCTGCAATCACCATCTTCCTTATCCTGACCTCCTCTGCCACACCTTATACTCCAGGTGAAAAACTTATCCTTGTGGAAATCAGCATGAGAATGGATTATCCTCCATGTGGAAATCCAGGTGGCATTACTTTTTTGGGTATGAAAGAGATTGAAATGAATCATTCACCTGCATGTGTGTCTGTTCCAAGGTGAATGCTTCTCCATGCCTTCTCCAAATAACGTCATCATTCAATCTGTTATGTCACTTGCTGGCCTGATTACTGTTTAGAAGAAGCCACAGGTACAACTGTGGTAGCCTGCATATTACTGGAGATGGACCACTGCTGATCTGAAGTAACATTGCTCAGAAAGAGAAGGTTAGGGAGAAAAATTGACTGATGTTTTGAAATGAAATAAGGTTTCTTAATACTGATTGGATTGTGATGCATTTTGGTTTGATTAACAGTTATGTCTCCTTGAGAATATCATTAGTGGTCTCAATGTTGTGTCCATAGTCACTGGCTAATATTGAGGGATGGAGGGCTCATTTTTTGTGTGAATGGTTCAGATTTCCCCCTGTGCTTACAGAACAACTGATTTGAGCAGTTAGGGTAGGCTCTTTTTCGTTTGTCATCTCTTGTTTCTCTTGTTCCAGAGAAAGCATCACAGATGTGGGCGAGCTTTTCCATGCAGTGGGATGACAGCTCTCATCAAAAAGAGGAACTTGGTTATGAGAGAGATTTGAGGTGGTGTGGGGAGATTAGTCACACTGCTGTCTGGAACACTTCTATTAACTGAGATTTTGCAAATCTTGCTGTAGAGGGGATGGAGAATTTCTTGGTCTCTCCCAAGGGTTGACATAGCAGGAGAATGATGACATTTGAGATAGTCTTCAGGTAATCACCAAGAATGGGCCTTTTCTTCTTATCTGCATATTGTTCATCTTTTCCGAATTCTATTAATTCCTTAACAAGTGCATCTTTATCCCCTTTTCCAAATAGTATTGCCTGTGGTGATCTCTTCTTATTGCTATGTCTCCAATTCTCCTTCTGTATTTCTCTTTCCAGTCCCTCCAGATTTTTCCTTCCAGATGGGATGTTCCCTAAATGGGCTGTCATAACCCACAGGGCTGGAGTATTATGTAGGCCTAAGTACATGGGGTACCAAGACCAAACCATCAAAGGGAGAAGAAAGAGCTACCCCCAAGCCATCAAGGCCCCTCACCTCGAGGAAGGACCTCAGTGACAGACAAGGAGGGTTGCTAAATGTGTTTTCAGTCAGTTCAGAAGAAGCAATGCTTTTAATATCTGGTTCCACAGAGACAGATTGAAAAGCAGAGCCTTGTTTTCCATTTCTTCCACGTCAGAGGAGGTCCTCACCACTCCTTTGGCATCCAACTCCCTCTATTTCCTTGAACATGGAGTTGCATTTTTCTGGTAAGTACAGTATTATCTGCAATAACACACTCTGTGTGGTTGAACTAGTTAAGCAACTGGAAGCACCCAACTGTGTAATTCAAGACTACCCAGGGGACATCCTACATCATCACAGACACACCATTACTGCCAAACCCCTGAGTTTCCCTCATGCTGGCATGCTCTTGCCCATCCTTAAGCAGACGTTTATATTGTATACAGTGCTACCACATCTGAGCACTATCTCTCTTCTGGAAAGAGAGGAGGTAACAGGATGTTTATTTTTTGAAGGCAGCCATTCTTGTCTCTCTTAATAATGCCCTTCCAGTCATTTCTCTGGCCTAATGAAGCTCACAAGTGCTGTAAGAAAAAGTCACTTCTGTCTACTTTGCTTCAGGCATTTTCACCTGCTGCTGCACCGTGATTTTAATTTGATTTCAGTGATCATTCTCTCTCCCTGTCACCATTGTTCACACATGTAGGCCTTTTCCTGATTTTGCTGTTGACAAGCTTACCAGGAAAGGTCATCACAGGAAAAGAAATGAATATCAGGCATTGGCATTCCAGTCCCCACATTTCATCCTCTTCTCTTTTCTTTTCTTTTCTTTTCTTTTCTTTTCTTTTCTTTTCTTTTCTTTTCTTTTCTTTTCTTTTCTTTT
>WTSP01007656.1:0-48023 GCA_025331215.1 Actenoides lindsayi
TTTAATCCATTCCCTCTAGTCCTATCACTGCCCGACAGCCTAAAAAGTCCCTCACCAGCTTTCTTGTAGGCCCCCTTAAGATACTGGAAGGCCACAATAAGGTCTCCCCCGTGCCTTCTCTTCTCCAGAATGAACAACGCCAACTCTCTCAGTCTGTCCTCATAGGAGAGGTGCTCCAGCCCTCTGATCATTCTCGTGGCCCTTCTCTGGACATGTTCCAGCACGTCCATATCCTTTTTGAAATAGGGGCTCCAGAACTGGACACAGTACTCCAGGTGAGGTCTCACGAGAGTGGAGGGGGAAAATCACCTCCCTCGACCTGCTGGCCACACTTCTCTTGGTGCAGCCCAGGATACGATTGGCTTTCTGGGTTGCAAGAGCACATTGATAGCTCATGTTGAGTTTCTCATCCATCAGTACTCCCAAGTCCTTTTCTTCAGGGCTGCTCTCAAGCCATGATCTTCCTATGTTTAATACTCCAAGCCCCTTTTCAGATCAAGGGCTGTGGCCATGTATTTATGCATTTCTATTCCAGGGTTGCTCTTCGTTGCTAAGAGGGGTGTTTCAAATTAGTGAGGGAATGAGTAGGCAACTATTCATATCTGTGACATACTCACTTGGTGGCAGGCGAAACAGGCTGTTTGCTAACAAGTGGTTTGCTTTACAGTATGATTTGCTATACACTGTGCAAACAAATTGGTGCATTCTTCATGCCAAACATCTGTGAATGAAAGGGACATGCAACTCTGTACAGCTTAGTACACGCCTCAAATGATGCGTCAGAGTCCATAATGACCTCTCCACCATGCATGCATTAATTTGCATGAGTCCTAAAATCAAGAAAGCATCAAACAGACATTTAATAGTGTATTTCACATGTTGAGATTAAATTTCAGATGAGGTTCTGATCACATTATAAATCTTATTTATCAAAGAAATTCATGTTGGTTTGTCCTATTGTCTTGCATCAGTTCTCTGCAGAGTCCTGTGTAAAGGTCAATGAAACGATGCACATTCAAACATAATTTTTACGTTCTGCCTTAACAAAAATTCCTAGAGGAAACACAGGTTTTGGCCCTTTACCAAATTTACACCAGTAGACAAAGCTGGCAGGACAGGTTTTGTCAAACAGATCAACTGTATTTGTGACTAGAAAAGACAAAGACCTACTGGCTTTATGACAGTTGGGTGGTAGAGTCCTAAGTGAGGGTTTCACCTCATGTCTCACTTGTACACACTTAAAAAAAATCTCTATATATGACTTTTCAGACAAAATCAAACAAGAGTTGAGCAGACTATTCACTTAATCAGGACTTTATTATGTCTCTTTAATTATAGGCTTATTGAAGCTTGAAGGAGAATAACATCACCTAGAAAAGGGAATAGAAGTTTTGTCCAGAAAAGCAAACCACAATAGAGCTTAAAAGACACAATGCAATCCACATGCTCATATTCTTCAAGGTGCTTTGGGCTTGGAAGGGATGACAGTTAAGAATAAAACCTGATTTCATAAGACAAGTCTGAATGTTGCAAACTTGCTTCTTACTGCCTGCCTCCATAGCAATGTCCCTGTTCACAGCATCACCGAATCACAGAATGTTAGGGGTTGGAAGAGACCTAAAAAGATCATCTAGTCCAACCCCCATGCCATAGCAGGATCCCCTAGAGCAGGTCACACAGGAACACATCCAGGTGGATTTCAGATGTCTTCAGAGAAGGAGACTCCACAACCTCCCTGGGCAGTCTGTTCCAGTGCTCTGTTATCCTCACAGTGGAAAAGTTTCTCCTTACGTTTACATGGACCCTCACATGTTCCAGCTTGCACTCATTGCCCCTTGTCCTATCACTGGACGTCACTGAGAAGAGCCTGGTTCTATTCTCCTGACACTCACCTTTTACGTATTTATAAACAGTAATGAGGTGTATGTTTTGGTTTTTTGTTTTGTTTTGTTTGGGCTTTTGTTTGTTTTTATTTTGCTGTTGTTTGGGAGTTTTGTTTGTTTGGTTTTTGTTGAGTGCCACTGTGCCATGGCCAGTATCTGGGAAGGCTGGGCTCTAGGAAAACTCAGTCGAGCTAGGAGGGGATGACCTTGGGCTGGCAGCTGAGAATTGAAGGGATCTTAAATTCACCTTCTGAAGCTCCCATACCCAACTCAGCACTGCCAGGAGATGCCTGCCTCCGCTTGGGATTTGCTGCTCCATATTATCCTCTGAGGGAAACACCTATTCTGTTCTTACAAAACCACTTCTTCTAAAATGCAGTTAGAGGAGGAAAGGTGGTCTTGCCCTCCCTGCTGTATGTTATCGGAGGTGATGGCTGGCGTGCAAAAGACCACAGTGCAACGCCACCGTCTCCTGAGCAGTGGTACAACATTGTAAATTGTACTTAAAAGGCACCTGCAAAAATATATATAAAAAAAGGCTGCATTATATGGGTATCAGTATCAATTGGTAGAGATTTTACCGACAGTGAAAGTGATGAGGCATCTCTGTACTGCCTTTTCACAGCTCTGCCTGTGCCAAGGTACAAGGCACCCGTGCCAAAAATCCTTTCACGTTTTCAGTTCCTCTGACGAAGGTGCTTTTAGTCACATGTAAAGAACTCACCTTTCCTCTCAAAGCAAAATCACCTCGAGGTGGCTCCTACCGTGACCAAAGCTGCTACCAAACTCTGTGGGAAGCCTCGCGTTTGCGTGTCACGGCACAGGGCTGCACTATGGGGAAGGATAAGCAGCCGTCGAGCGGCTCTACCAGCGGCTCTACCCACCACTGCGGGTCCCCCACCCCTCCCGCCTGGGTGGTGACATGTGCCAGGTCATGTGTGCGCCTGCCGATCCCCAGGGCAATGCGGCAGAAGGGAAGAGGCAAATCAGAGAGCTGAAAATGTATCGCTTGTATGTGCAACAACTTCAAAGCTCTTCTCCACACCAATGAATATTTCATTAGCTATCAACGCATAAAAACTAATGATTTTCAATAAAACTGGGTCTCATACAACACACCCATTTGCTTTATAGGACTGGTCTATCCTGATGTGCCCCCACTGCACAGCGAAAATATCCAAGCTACATGTATACCAGTAGATAACCAACTGCAGCGGCATTTTCCTGGGTTACAAAAGTTGTCCAAGAAACAGGGTAAACACCCGATAAATATATTTTCATTCAGCTTCATCTCCTGGGCTAGGATGCTAGCAGTACCTGTGGCAGCTATGTTTAGAGCTCTTGGCTAGACTTCACTGCTGGAAGCCCAGACAAGCCGATGTGTGGGCTACAGTCACACTTGAAAAACATCCTTATTTAGCACGTACAGGATAGGAATGGAAGAATAAATTTTGTAATGTTATTCAATTACTAGACCAAATAGCCTGAATGTTTATAAGAACATAAAGAACATGAATGGAGGCTGTCTACATCTCGGTACTGGGGGCATTCATCAAACAGCCGTTGGATCCATGCTGGCCATCAGCTATCAGAGGTGAATCAGCCCCCTGATAGAAACTGGTGGGAGAAATGAACCTGCTTTCTAAGAGTGGTTTGTGAACAGGACCCTTCCTACAGGGGCTTGGTGCACTGACAACAGTTGATTTCTGGGACACAGCTATCCAATTTGTGTGCAGCTGCCCACAATGAGCCTTGCCTAATGACTTACCAGGGCTGGCCAGCCCGGTGTTATGGCCCAGGCACATGGGACTCATGTTAAAGGACACTTCTCTGGAGATAGTTTTCAGAGTCATGAAGAATCACCAGAAAAAAATCAGTCTGAATATTTTTTATTTGACAATGTAAAGATAGACATCAAAGAAGAAACCTTAATGATGAAAATTCTCTGAAACCTTAGTTTTTCTCTATTAAATTAGTTACCAGCCATATGTGGACTATCTCTCTCTATCCAGAAAAGAAGCAGCATGCTATTCATTACTGGTAGGAAGAGGTTACTGGCTCAACTACCTCCCACATACAAAGCAAATTTTTTACAGTTATAAGAAGCAGCAGCTCCATCTGGACAACTTTCAGGAACACATTCTCTACTGCTCAATGTTTGTCAAGGAGCAATGCTCAATATTCTCAATCTCCCAAGGTTTGTATGTATTCCCTGTATTTTTCTCTCTAGTCTGGTAAATAATAGTCCAGTATCTTAAAGACAAACTAACTATCTTGTTCCATTGTTTATTACTTATCATCCCAACTTATTATGCCCAACCTTTGAGCAACTTCAGTCTTGGCCAAACAAAACTAGTGGTCATCTCATAAACAAGATTTACAAGAGAAAGTAAGCATACAATTTTAAATATCTTCAGACCTTTTCTTTCTGTCCCTAATGTGTGGAGAAGGGGAGAAGATCTGTACCAGTGCACAGTGCTAGGACTGGTATGGAAAAGGGGAAGGTCTCTTTCACATCATTGCAAGTCATGTTGCAGCAATAGGCTTTGATCTAACCCCAAGATACAGTTTCCTAACAAGAGCTTCTTTGTTTCTGGCTGTTCACATGATCGTTTTCAAGTCTGCAATTTACAGCTAATTCAGCTCTCCCTCACAGCCATTTTTAGCTGACCAGTCTCTGGAGTATATTTAAACAAGACCTGCAGGCATGTGGGCAATTTCTGTTTTGGAGTAGTTCACACTCCTCTGTGACAGTCAAATCCCCCTTGCTGTGCATGAATTGAAGATCTAGCCTTTGCTGAGTGCTTCTCTCAGAGAAACAAAAAAATCCATATGGAGCCGCTCTGCAGCCATTCATCAGCACTTAGAGGTTCCCTGAGCTGGTGAATTTGGGATGTAAAATGTGGTGGGCAGATCTCTTTCTGCAGAAGTGCATCTATTCCAGCCTGCTATAGTCGCTCTGGGTATATCTGAAGGGAGGATCTGGCCTGTTCAGATTGCAAGTAATTGCAGTAGATTGCTGAGCCACATGTGAAATTTAAGAAGTGGAGTTTCGTCTACATTTATTTTCAGCAGTGCAAAGTCAGAGTAATTCCACATACTTTGTTAGACTTAAGGAGGATTTGTTCTGATGTTACGGAGGAAGATCTCTCCCTGGGAGACTAAGGTGATGCAATCACATTTCCTAATAGGTCTTCAATTAGGCTAATTTTGGAATTATGCTCCTACCTAAAACCAATCTTAAGGAAGGGAAGAAGCTTTATTAGGGTACTGGACTATTAACTGGCATAATTGATAAAAGCACTTTCAGTGACCTCTCATGTTACAAGCCATTCTTTGTATTCCCTATAATGATCTTTAAAAGGTTTTATCGACTGGAGGGATATTACAGCTGACGTCATCTGCCGGGTGTTTTCAGTGCAAGAATACATCGTCAGTATGTTTTGATGACAAAAAGAAAAAATGGAATGGTTCTAATGTGAAAAAAATGAGTGAGCCTAATGTAATAAAATGAGCTCATGTTGCCATCCTTCCAGCCTGGCAAAAAAAACACTAAATGAAAAAAAAACCCACAACAAACCAGAAGATAATAAAGACATGGAAGGTGGGCACCCTGCTTTCAACAAAGCCAAAACATGCCTGGAGGATGGCCATGGCCATGCCTGGCATCATGCTACACACTGGCAGTGCCCTTTGGGGATGAGCTGGGCACACTTCTGCTTCTCAAAGGCCTGTCCTGCCACAGAGCACTGTAGGCAGCTAAGGTATATTCATGGAGCTCAGTTCATGGTGCACTCTGCTTTGCCAAGCAATGCAGAAATAGCTTGGGATTGTTAATACACAAGTAGCACCCAAATAACTGGGATTATATGTAGCATTAGACATGATCCTAACAAATCTGTAATTTACAGAAAGTAGCCAGCTCAAATTTCTGTCTTCATTCTTTATAAAAGACAATAAACAAGCTTGACCAATCTAGTCTAATGAAAAGAAAGAGGGGATGGGATTGTCTTAGGGAACACCAGAAAAGGAAAAGAGCATTTGACAGGAAGAAATGGGAAGCAGACATGGGTAAATTTATGCAAAAAAGATACTCTTACTCTCAGAAGAATAATGGCTGGAACTGGAACTGCTAGAGAAGGGAGCAGGGAGAGAAGGAACACTATGTAGCTTGAAGAAGGAGACTGGTATGTTCATGAAAATTATCAAATGCTGCAGTGCCCACAATAATGGGGACAGATAGTGTGATCCAAGGGTGTTCTTCCAGTCCCATATTACTAAGATTTCTAGGCTGCCACCCTGAAGTATCAAAAAAAGAATTCTGACTGCTTCAGGGAACTGCAATAACCAATGTAACAAGAGAAATCATTTCACTAACCTTCAGGTTAAGCCTCAGTTTCCATGAGATTGATTCTCAGTCATCAAGGCAATACCTATGATAAGCACTGGACATGGAGTGAGGTGCTCTACTATGGTACCTGGGTCAGGGAGACAACTGGGAATAGGTAACAGTAAAGAATAGTAAAGAAGGCAGTACACTCTCCTACTTTGTTTTTTCCCCTTTTCATGCAGATCAGAAGGGAGAAGACAACAGCAATTCTCAGAGCCCTTCTGTGAATATCCTCCAGACTAGCACAGACTGGATGCATTACTGCAGTAGTGGCATTATGCTCGTTTCTCACTAAAATCAAAGTCATGGCGCTTGTATAATGCTGGATAAAAATTTAAGGCTGCCCCAAAACTGGACTGCACACACTCTCTGAGCTTTTGTGCCCACAAGCTGAATGCACATGCAAGCTTGATCCTTCATTTCTGCACACATTTGTGAGAGTTGTCTGTGACCCACATAAAACTGAGACATGCACATTCTCACGGGTGCTGGCATGAAGGCAACAAACACTCCTCTGCTTATCTGCCACTTGGTAATACAAAAACAACAGTGGAAGCCCAAACGGAGATCTTTCTCTTAGTTCTTTAAAATTCTCCAGTCCTTCTGGAACAGCAATCGCTACTCAATGCTTTCTGTCTTCAAAGTGCTTAGCAAACATTGATTAGGAAATCTGTAGACACATGCTTTTCAAATGCCCAGCTGTACTGATGGTGATCAATATACCTTGCTTTTTTTATATAGACAACACATGTAAGCATATATATTGAGCAAGACACAACAACTACCTAACTGCTTCTGCTCAGCTACAGTGAGGCCAGTAAAAGACATTTATAAACTATTATTTAGCTGGGCTTCCAACTGTAAGTTGTCCTTACAAAAAGATATCTAGATTGGAGGGGAAAGTGGAAGAGGGAAAAGGCACAGGAATCCCCTACCATGTCTGTAAACTGGCTGTAAACTGGGTCAGGGTGAGCATCGGTACTGGAGAAATATGGGGTTGGAATAATAAGGGGCTGAGAGAGGAGAAGAGCAAGGGCTCCTCTTCACTGCTCTCTCACTGGCTCTGAAGGACAGTATGTCTCTCATTAACAAAGTGCCTGTAGATATTGACATTTTAGGCAATGGACTTCTCCACCCCCAAAACAAAGTTGATCTTCTGTGCTACTTTGTGCCCACATTTTTTGCGGAATGTAGATAATTACCTTGCTATATGATCCCTCACAAATATAGGCAACAACTTGAATGATAGACTTGAGCCATACAGTAGAACAAGGCTATTGCTATTTCACAGAATCATTTAAATATCATTTAACAAAGATATTTCAATAGTAATGATTAATTTCTGATTAATTCAAATGAATCAAAATTCTCTGCTGATTTTCTGTTATGGAAATGCCTTCAATAGAAGAGTGTCTGCAACACAAATAAATGCAAGGAACTGAGAAGAGAAATAAAACTTGTAAAATTAACTGACCTTTGCAACTATCTATATCACTTTGCATTTGAGGCAATCTGTCTCTGCCACCAACTAGAATAAGACCACTAACTTCTAAGCACCTGCTTCTGACTTTCTCCACTCACAAGGAGTCTGCAGAGCCAGACTCTGCTCTTTGCAGGATAAATGCAAACCCACTGGAAGTGGACTGCACTGAGTGGGCCCAGACTTCTCATGCTCTGGGTGTGCAACAGGGCAAGTCCATACAGAAGCATAGCAACTAGCAAAGCCTGTACACCTTGATGTCTACACAGATTTGGTTTTTTGAAGTTTGGGAGCTAAGTGGCTTTAGACAATTGTGACTGGGGACAGCTTCTGAGGAAGGATTCAAGTTCAGCCTATCCCCATGCTGGCTTCCTAGGGCTCAGAGTGACTGAAGGGAAGAATCAGGTTAACCTGAAGTTCCTGCTGCTTGGGACTATTAACATCTTTCATAAGGTTTCACACTACTGCCTCAAAAAGAAGACAATAAAGAAGGCACCATTTGTCCACTTGGGACCTCTTTGCATGGCATCTTTTCAAAGGCCAGAGTGAAGAATGATCCTATTTTCCCACTCTTGTCATGAACACATCTGGGATCAGAACTTTTACATCAGATCCTGTTAGCACTTCATCACCTAGCATTAGCTTGAGAAATGGATGCTGCGATGCTCATCTCCACAAATGCTCTCTGCTGTGAATATTTGGCCAACAACTCTCTGAGAGGGATAAATCAGAAGCATTGTTCTCCAGCCTAGCCGTGCTGAAGTGGGTGGCCACATACCTGCTGATAGAGGGGACGCTGGAGTCAGTGTGGTGGAGTAGGACCACCCCAGCAGATGCCATCATCTCCCACTCCTAGCTCTGCCCACAGTGACCTACTGCATGTCTCGCCTTCGTGGCAAGGCTCTCCTAAGCAGGGAGCTGTGTGCTGCTTAGCAACCCTGGAGCATGATAAATACTTAGCAGCAAGTATGTGGGGGTGCAGAGAAGGAAGGCTAGAGGTAACAGAAATCAGACGGTGCAGCAAGACAAGTGGCAGCAGCACAGCTGCTGAGGGCTGGAGGGCAGCTGCAAGCCATCAATGTGTGCCCAAGGAGCATGGCAGCTCTGCAAAGAGGGACCTTGTCTGCACCCTTTTCACCTCTAGTAGTGGTCCACATGGGAGCAAACAACACAGAGAGGTGGGTGTATGTGATGTGATCTTCCTTTAAAGAAATGGGGACCCCTAAAACAAGCTTGTTGTGTGGATAAGCACTCCTGAGCCTTTCTTTATCAACACCTGCTCTCAGATAGTGCATGGAAACCTGAGATCTTGTTTGCACATCAAGTTGCATCTAATTAGACAAAGGTGTGAAACTAATGCACAGTGGAAAATAACACTGCCATGGTCAGATGCCTTGTTACTTCTGCCTGAGATTCTCTGCACAGGAGAAGAGAATCCAAGAACAGCTTCTGCCATTCCCTGAGCTCTACCTTTACCCAGGTTCTCTGTGCACAGAAGTTAGAGCCAGGCTAGAGCCAGGCATCAAAAGCAAAGTCAGCAGAAGCCACAGTTTAGAGGAGCCAATGGCAGCACCAAGCCAAGGCTGCTGCCAGCAGCATGCTGAAAGGTCTGGCAGAAAGGGGGTATCTGCTGCGTGGTAAAATTTAGGCTGATGTGGGAGTGATGAAGGGAACAAAGCTCTGCAGAAAACAAGAAAGGGCAGAGACTGGGGAGGAACGGTGCATGCACACATAGTGCTGAGAGGTGTGCTGAACAGCTTTGAAAATCTTGGACGTGGTTGGATGCATGTGATGCATAGAGGACCAACTGATGTTTAGCTGCTCCATGGTCAGGTCTGGCTTTTTGTCACCCTGAGGCAGAGCAGAATGAGTCTGGGCAGAGCCTGCCCAGGGCAGTGTGGGGCATGTGTGGGAACTGCTGTGACATTCACATACTTTTTTGGCTTTGTCATTCTAACTTTTGGGGTTTTTGGTAGTGCTCCTGCAAATCCACAGTGTCCCTTGAACCCACTGAGAACTGGAGTTGTTCAGCCACCGGAGAAATTAGCCTTTACTCCAGATGCACTGCACATCCTTTGTGGAAAGCAAAAGGCAGCAATAAAGGCACCCAGCAGGTTCCCATAAACATTCTCATTGTGTGGAGGGAATTAGTGGGTGATACAGAGATGGAGTAACAGATCTACACTCCCACCCCACTACCATGGGTACAATTTCCTCTGAGTCATAAAAAAAAGATTGCTCCAGGCACCCCAGGGTGCTGCTGCTGGGATCTTGCAGGATGTTACAAACACAGTCCTAAACTCACATATCAACCCCAAAACTTTCTTCAAATGCCCCTTCACGTTGTGCTAGGTAAATCGCAGCCACAGCTATGGCTTTTCACCAGCAGGGTCATTCACAAGCACCCTTGTGTCAGCTTGTTAAAACTATGATAGGCTTAAAATTTAAATGAATTTCTAAGAACACTTCATTGTAGAAAGACCTTGTAGAATTTTTGAATATATAAGAGCACTGAGTTTAAAGTCAATTTTTAGACTAGTAGGTGAAGAGAACCCTGACCTCATGTTTATTCAGATTTCTTCAGAAGTTATGGCTTCAGGAAAAAGATTAATAAAAAACTCATGGTAATCCTGACAGGTCTCCTATATGTTTCCAAGCTCTAGTATCCACTTGTATCTTCTAATTACACTGGGGTAAATTAGGAATATTTCAGCTAATAGAGTTAGACCATCATGAGCATTATATTTTGGCATGAGCCTGTAAAATCCACCCCTGGCAATTACAGAGTTGCACTGAGGCAATAACTGTACAATACTTGAATCTATTGCAAGACTTCTGCTCGTTCAATGTGGTACCCTCATCTGCAGTAGAAAGCAGAAAAATGACAAGCTTGTTTCTGATTACAGTGAAAAGTTAATTACCACAGGACAGACCATAATGCTCTACAGATTTCTGTTGGCATCTTTATCAATACATCACAAAACAGGAGTGAAGAAGTAAAAAATGATCCATGGGAGAGTATTCCACGAAACACCTGGACCACCTGTTTTATGCTAAACACTAAAACCTCCTGAAGGCTTCCAATGTTCCTGATTATGGGGCATTTTATTCATTTATGACAGCAAACTTTCTCCCTAGCAAAATGTAACTTTGGTACAACAACAGAGAAATCCTGCCCTGTAGTAGTTATGCAAATTTATGTTTATAAAAATCCTGGACTGACAGCACTGAAGAGCAGATCCTTCTGCTTAATGGACCAACACGTACTGCACAGGCAACAGCAAAGCAAACTTTCCTGCACAGCACTGCCCATGCGGATTGAGCTCAGACATCTCTCAAATGAAAGGCTATTTTATTTGCTTTACTAATCAGCGCTTGATCTGTCACATGAACCTGCTAAGAAGTATTATCAATACTTTTACTATTCTACTTAAAAAATGAGGCTAACCTTTCTTCATCTTGATACACTCAAAAAGCATTGGGCAGCACAAACTATTAGCCCTCTCTCCAAAATCTCCACTGATGTCACCGAATCAGCAGAATGAATACAGCAGAGCTCTGGTATCTCCAGTGGGCTTGGGTCAAGTTGTAAAGCTGTTCAACAGCTTGTGTCATACATACTACCCTGGAAATTATTGCACAGCCAACACCCAGACTTCAATACTGTTTGGAAGAACAGCTGATTTTCTTTGTCCTAGCACTCAGTTTTCATCAAGCAGGGCTACATTTAGTTTGCTAAATAGTGATAGCTTTGAAAGAACACAAGAAAACCAACAAGAACTCAAGAGAGGTTGTGGACATTCCACATCTGTGGAAATATTCAAAACCCAGCAGGACACAGACCTGGGCAACCTGTTCTAGCCAACTCCGTTAGAGAAGAAGTTTGGACTAGATGATCTCAAGCAGTCCCTTGCAACTGCAACCATTCTGTGATTCTAAGAACTCATTTCTTGATGGTTAAAACATGGGATCTCCTGCAGAAAGATTGGTTGCTCAGAGCATTTCAATTGTCATTAAGTAGGTCATCTGCAACCTCATTCCAAGGATGGGAGTAAAATAGAGCACTGGGAGATGATTAGGCATAAAGGCTAAGCAACACATGGGGACATTGGGCTTTGGTTAGACATGACAGCAGACCTGAACAGTGCTGTTCAGTGGAGGTATTGATCCTGTTGTTGATAAGCATCAACATTCAGCCAGTGGAAAAGATAATCAGGCTACAGTGTGAGAATCTTTTCCTTGTTTTTCCAAAATGTTGAAGTTTGTCTTTCTTTCAACTGCCTTCAGTGACATTCCCAGCTATTCCTGATGAAGACCATATTCCCTTTAGAATGACAGTTCTCAGGGGGTGAGCCCTTTTGCAGAGCTGAACTAGTTTGATGTCAACAAATTGCATCAAAGACACAGATCTGCCCTCACTGACCTTCTTTTTCCCTTTGACAGCCCCCCACTCAAACAGTACTTTTTAACCCAGCTTTTTCACCAAATATCTCACTTTTTCTTCTGAGTAATCACCATCTTTCCAGGCACCTGCTAAGCATGAAGGCACTGTTTCAGTGCCAACCCTTCTGATGCATCAGGGAGAAGAGATTAACAATCTCAATTCACCTTGAGCCGTCTGTCATCAGCCAAGCTGTAAATATCCACTTCAAAGCTATTAATTAAGTTTAGGACACAGCTTCATCCTCTCTCCCCACACTGAAAAGCATTGCAATTAATAATGATTTTGGACTTAAATGTGGTTGGCCTCAATGACTCACAGAAGGTGGCTACATGGAGGACTACACAGTACTTGCTCTTTGGGGGAGTGAGCAGTACAAAACAGTCTGTGGGTGATGTGCAGGGCCATGGCCTGCTTAGTGGGACATACATCCTTGCATGCTGACCACAGCCCTCACTCCCACTTTTTGCCCTCCATAAGAAAGCCTTAGTGGTTTCTCTCTCACAAGCACCTGCCTCATTTTATTGAACAAAACCAACTTTCAGAACCTTGCTCTCACTACTGAAACTAGACCTTGAAGTATACAGGGCCCATAAATCATACACTAATGCTGAGTACCATAGAAAATACCTGAGCAATGAATTTTAAGACAGTTTAAACATGACCTGTCATTTTATTTCAGTACAGTGTTTTCTTCTTAATTATCATCTGTAGGTGAACTCAGCTCCTATTTGGGAAAATGCATATGTAGTCATTATGGAGCCTTTCTCTCAGGCTGTGGGACACATAAAACAGTGGCACAACAAAGTTACAATAGAAAAAGGTATATAATGTAAAACTTTGCAATCATCAGCCTTGTTTCTCTGATGACTCAGCAAGAGGGCTCTTTGGTGGTTAAACCTGTGGTACATCTGAGAGCAGAGGTACCCATCCTACCTAAAATCCAGCAGAGCCAAGGAGTCACATCCCTAGGCACAATGGGCTGCTCATGGGTCATCTCAGACTTTACGGATATTCTGGACATAGTAAGTACAGGTTTTTCACATGTTGGAAAACCATCTGAAACACCTCCTGCCAGGTTGTGTAGCTGGCACATCAGCTGGCACGGAGAGTAGGACGCTCAGCTTTGCTTTTCCCTTCAAGGTTTGAGAGATGGCTCCAGTATCTTAATTTTATACAGGGAGCCAGGGATTTATTTTTCCCTTTTATGTAAATATCTTATTCCCCTCACAGTTACTGACACACCAGTGAGCTGCAGAAATAGGATTACATACTGCAGGTCCCTCTCTTCCCCCATCTCAGTTGCTTATTTACCAAACAACTCTTGTTAATCCTCTTTAATGTGTTTACTTCCCACTTCTCTTCAGTCTTACTGTCTTACTGTTATTCAGGCACTTGGAGAGGATAAAAAAAAAAAAAAAAAAGCAAAAAAAAGCTTAAGAGACAGCCACCTCCAGAGCTGATTAAAATGAATCAAGCTCCACTGATTGTTTCTGAGTCTGCACGGGTTTACACCAGGTGAAGATTTGTTAGAGCTGCTGGCATTCACAGTGCACTTGCTCAAGTCCACAAACCATGTAATACTGAAATTAACCAGCTTCCTCCAGCCCGTGCTAGTTTACTGATTGCCCTTGGACCTCCTGCTTTTACTTCTTGGTGACAGTATTCACAGGGAAGAGTTTTCTGACAGGGAAACAGAAAGGAATGGCAGGATTTTACAGACAGAGACATGCTGGAGAAACACTTGGAGGTATTCCAGATTTTGAACCAGTTATTTGTCTGCTCTTGCTACACGTTACAGAAATTGCTGGTTGTGAGACCACTTTCCTTATCCATGGAATAAGCAGAAAAGTCCCACTGTTCACAGTGACTCTGAGCCCTAGCCAGTGATTAAGCCTGTCCTAGAAATCTACAAATGTCACAGCCTGTGACTGCTGCTGGTGTCAAGTGCCAATCTTTAATTATTTTTTTTTTCTGAGATGCCATGGAAAAGTTTCTTAAAAAAAAAATTTACATTTTTTAAAAAGAGAAAATAGCTGTCTGTCACCAAGACCAGAGAAAATATCTGTTCCTCCACTGCCAAAATAAGGATGCTATCACCATGTGTGTAACCACGCTACAGCACAAAAGAATATCATGTGTGATCTCCTCTGGTGCTTGATCTATGCTGCAGCACACATCTGTACTCAGTGTGATGGTCGTGCAGTGTCCGACACTGCAAGCACCAGCATCACACATAGCAAATTTAGACACTGCTTTAATAGCCTTCGAAGAATTGCCCCATAGGTACCTACCCAAGAGTTTAACCTGTCTAGCAGTTCTCTGAGTATTAAAGCTTGATTGACACATTTTTGTATTAATACCCTCATGGAGCAGGGAAGTCAAATCCATCCACTGGAATGTATTTCAGCATTTGTTATGACCATTTCATACTGGGAGAACCTGAGTATTTCCAGGGGAGATGCAGGGTTGGAGGTAGCAGCATACTTGATCAGTTCTGGTAGTTATTTTATACAAAGAAGCACCAATCCACTAGGTTGCATTTTATCACAAAAAGTTTTAGAGACTAAAATTGGTGACATGCTGAAGTTTTGGCTTTTATGAGGGAAAACAAACTACCCCAGAAGAAACAGTTTTTATACAAATTGAATAAAAAACCAGTTGAATTATGATTCCTTGAAGACAGTCGCTCCCTCTCTTCCTGCTACAGAAAAGCAGACATGAGAGAGTTCGATTGGGTCTGGCCCTTTGAAACCAGTAAATGAGATTTTAACTTAAGCACAATAGGATTTTTCTTTTTCTTTCTCCTTCAAATTTGATTCTTATGAAAGTGAGGGATTAATACAACAGATCCAAGCTCTTTGCAAATAAATCTCTGCCAGCCCTTTCTTACTAAAACATTTAACTCTTGCTACAGTCTACAACAAAATGACTGCTGTTATTTCACTCTTCAGCATCTCTGCAGTGGAGGTGGAAGACAGATTTTTCAGAGATGCTGCAATGACAGAGGTCACGGTTCCAGGAGATGAGGAGGAATGAGGGCCCAGGAGGAGGACTGCAGAGGAAAGCTGGTGGATGAGGGTGTGAAAAAAGAAGGGGCAGAGCACAGTTACGGAGTTGGAGTCTGGGAACACACTGGAGAGACTCTCCAGGAGAGACTCTCCAGGAGAGACTCAGTGTCACCCAGATTAATCCCATTTTTCTCTAGCCACCTCTATCTCGCAGCAAAAATTAGAGTGAAGGATTTCTCACACTAGGTAAAGCCAATTCTTCTCAACAATACATAATAATACTCTGTGTCGAAGGCAGAGATGCTTCTGTTGTGAAGTGTCTTATCTTATTTCCCAGCAGTTATCAATAGGTATCTTTTACAGTGGATCAAGGAATCTGAACTACTTGGGGAATGCTGCCAGGCACTTTAGGGCATCCTTTTAGCAAAGCTGTTTTAGGAAAAACTCATTGATGAAAAGAAATGCTCTAGTTACTCTGTAAAAATAAAATTAATAAGATTTTCTTTTATAGCTGTCCATCCCACATCTGAGCAGTTTTCAGCTTAGCATTTGTCAGCAGTATGAATGCCACAAGAAGATCTAAGAGGAATTTTGACTACTCTCTGAGCCTAATGTCTGTTCAAGTAGCTGACTTGTACATTGATATTCACACTGTTTACAAACAATGGGTGTCTTCATCAAGTAACAGTATTCCTCACCCACATGAAGCATGAGACTGTCCTGTGAACTCCCAAAGCCTTTTCAAGGCAGCACTAATTTGCCTGTTTAAATTTCTTTTCTGTTCCTCCCATCTACCAGCATCACAGCAGACTTGAAGAGCAATTCCTTGCTAGGGACAGGTTTTCCTGGAGAGTGACTGTTCCAGTAGGTATATTTTGCAGCCCTAACAGAAATCATTGACAATTTGGCACTAGGCAGACAAATACAATAGCTGTCTAAGAAACTAATACAACTTTCCATGTGAAACTGGACCAATTCCCTAGGAGCAGTGAAGAGTTGATTAGGAACTACAAGTAAGAGATTTTGCACTGTGATACCAATTCAATTGGACTTGAATTTCAGTCCTCCACAGATGATTTTTAAAAACTGCTGTTGCTACAGTAAAAGCTTCCCAACTCCTCAAAACTAATAAGCATTCATTTCAGCTAAACCAGAATAGCAAATGTACTTATGTAAATTTAATAAATTAAATACAGACTTCTGTCTTCTCATTTGAATCCTCACTGTTTGATGCTTCTTGGATACACTATCTTTCAAATCCTGCATAAATTTCTCAGACAGACACAAAGCATGTGCAATGCTCCACCATTGTGATATCCCTTTTGAGACTCACTGAACATGCAATTGCTTTGCATGCAGCTAACATTTTTTCATGAAAGGCTTTTCATTTCTTTTCTTTTTTTAAATTTTTTTTTTCAAAAAATAGAACTCAAAACCGAGAAAGTTTAAAACCCCATAATTTAACCCAACCTGTGATACTAATGTCACTGCAATATCTCATGTAAGTTATGGATTGCATATTGCATTCTCTAGTGAAGACTGGGTCACCTGGCTGTACGAACAGCTCCTGCCCAAGTCCCCCATGGTATAAAGCAGTGACATCATGAAGCCATGACTGTGGTGCATTGTCAGACCCATACTGAAATCAATAGAGGGGAAAAGAAAGTCCATCCATCCATTCATCCATCCATCCAGGCTACAATTCCCACAAGTTACTTACTACTCTAAACTGATGCTTTGACTTTGTAGATGAAGCCTTCATACAGAAATGTTCACATTTTGGCTTTTTCCACCAGAAATACGAAATATTACTTAGGTGAAGAAATTATTCCCACTCACATTTTTTATGTAACTGAAGTCAATACTTCCTAACTATCAGAAGCCTATGTAAGCACATCTGTTGCAAAAGCAGTGAGCTGAAATGGTGACTACACACAGTGTTGTACATAGGCTTCACATGGGCTGTTATATCAAAAGAGGCAGACAGGTTTTGAGTTTAATTCTATAGATGATAATTTTCAAGCAAGAATAAATTGGAATAGAATCTCCAAATGAAAAACTATACAAGTAACCCTAGAGTTTGAGTTAAAAGCGCTTGCATCAATTTGAAATTCTACAATTATTGATGGGTCTTGGCCTCACACCCCACATATAAATTTTGAATACCACCAGAAGTGGATAGGACAGTGTTTCCTACCTCTACACTTGGCCAAGCCAAAATTATTGACATTGCTGCTTGCAACCTGCAACAATTTGTCTTTGGGGAAGTTCTTATTAATCTGAACATTGTGGTTCTGTCCCACTTGCAGTTTTTCTCCTCCTTGTGCCCATGACTGTATGCAGAACTTCACCCCTTACACAGGCAGGATATGGTACATAATGGGACTTTCCAATGAGAATACACATTGACTACGGGATGCACTTTGCCTTTAGGACACCTTTAAACAAAACAAGCTGTCAGCCAAACCTTGGGTCAGCCTTTGTGGGGTTGCATTGCTCTAAGCACAGTAAAAGCATCTGAGGTCTTACCTTTTTATGGCTTTGTAGCAAATGATGACAACTATGAAGAGGAACACTAGTGTGGCGCAGCATACTGCAATGATAATAACCAGGCCTGGCCACCAGGTCTCTTCAGTGGGGCAAAAGGTAGACTTGGGAGCTGTAAAAAGAGTATGTAAAGATACATGAGTTCTCCCAAATGAACAGTATATAATCAGATATGCTTCACTCACCCATGCAGTAGCACTATGTCAGGGCCACAGATACATTCGAAGAGGTTATTCCATATTTAGGACCTTTTTTTTCTTTTATCAACTATTCTCTCTGGTACTAGATATTTTTTTGTCATGGTTCCCAAATGACCAAGTTCTCTGTGTCAGCATTGTCCACAAGCTGGTGCTCAGTGCAAAGGAGAAAGGCTCAGCTCTGCTACCCATGGGAAAAGTCTATTCCCTCTGCATCTGCCATCTCCTGCTCCATCTGATTTAGAGAGAGATGGTAAGCTGGTAAGGATAGGCTTTCAAACCCCATTAGGGGAGGTTTATCAGGGTGCCACAGCAGTGCCTACCAATCAGTATTATATCTCCTATCATTGCAACCTTGGAGCGAGGTAGAGGGGTTTATTTTAAAAAAACATGAACTTTATTACAGTTATTAATTGCTTTTAGAGGACTATAGCTGACAAGCTTCTTTCACCTTCCATTGTCTTTGATTTGTACATCCAATAATTAAGAAATGTTAACTTGTGAAAATATAAGCAATTAATGTGACATTTTTCTTATGTGATTCAGGGCTAGAATTGTCTATGTTAAAGTACCACTCAAACAAGCAATATTTTGCATCAGAAGAAATACTGGTGACATTCAGTTAAAATATTTTCCTTCAGGACTGTATTCCTGTTCCCATGCATTGAGTGGACACTTATTTCCTGAAAGATGGTGAGCAACAGACAATGCCACCAGCAGTACCAGTGTACTGCACAGGGGGAACAGACCCTTAACACAGCATCTGCAACCACAGTAACTCCATGAGAATTTGGGTCACCTTAAATGGAATTCAGTAATGAATCAGTTAATGTGGCTGTCTAAATCTACATGTTCAGTTAAGTAGAAGAGAGAATTAAATACAGCAAAAAGGCTTTTTTTTTTGTCTATTTATTTGATCTGATATATCCTATATTCTGAACTTCTTGTTATACACAGCACAAATAGCTGCATTAGTTAAAGTCATCACACTTGCATCACTTATTGGGATCCAACATCTCCTGTGCCTTCTGTGTTTGATTATGAAAAGACATAAACATACTCTTAGGTTAACACTCATTAGGTTAAATCCTGAAGTACTTGAGAAAAGAATTTTTTGTCTGGTTGCATGATCTATAGAAAAATTGGCAACACTCACTCCAAGTAATCTGCATGAGGACCTTAGAAAAAAGACTAGGTAAAGGACTATATTCAGCAATCAAAAATAATATAGCCAACAGCTTAATAAATTATAGGCAGTTCAGCATTTGGTGCCACATAAGAGGTCCTGTCTTTCTCACACACATCAGTTTTCAAGACATGCTATCACTATGATCATACTTGTCTAGCAAATATTGTCTTTGATTTATTGTACGCGTATTGACTGTGAGGGTTTGGGGTTTTTTTTGTTTGTTTGGTGGCTTTTCTCCTACAGGAGAGAAAAATAAAGCTGGAAAATTAAGTGATTTGAAGATATAGTGGTTCCTGGCTTCTCTTTTGACAATATGTCTATGCCCAGACTATTTCAGCAACTGAATTTCTACTTTATTACTGTATCAGCTGCAGAAGTCAGCTTTCAGTGGGTCACTATTCTCTTGTGATAAAGCTAATATTTTCAATATTCTCTGAAAGTTTTCAATACTGGTATTTTCTAAGATTCCAGAACAAGATTTCAAACATGACAAAACACTTTCATGAAGGATCAGGCAGTCTCAGGCTCTCCTCTGGACCCACTTCAACAGGTCCATGCCTGTCCTGAGGACTCCAGAGCTGGACAGGTGGAATCTCACAAGAGCAGAGGAGCAGAATCACCTCCTCTGACATACTGGCAACATATTTTAGCATGCAGCCCAGGATACAGTTGTCCTTCTGGGCTGTGAGCACACACTGTCAGCTTATATACAGCTTCTGATCCACCACTACTCCCAAGTCCTTCTCCACAGGGCTGCTCTCTTTATCCCTAAGCCTGTATCCTTTGTGATGAAGAGAAGCCCAAGTCTGGCCTGCACGGATGCCTCTCTGTTGTCGTGGTTTAACCTCAGCTGGCAGGTAAACACCACACAGCCATTCACCCACTGCTTCCCCCCAACCTCCCCCCTCCTGTGGGGCAGAAAAGAAAATCAGGAGGAAGAAAAAATGTTACACCCTGGGGGTTGGAATAAGGGCAGTTTAATCAAACAACATAAAGAGAAAAAAACCCCAACATTACCAATGAAATGATAGACAAAGCAAGTTAATAGAAGCCAGGAAGGCTCTACCTGTGCCTGAGACACCAGCTTTCCCTGCTCCAGCCACACTGAAGCTATACACTGAAGCAAGTTAACAATAGCTAACTCTACCCCTAGCCAGACCTCCCCTTATATGTGGACATGACTCCATATGTCATCAAATATCCCATTGGCTGGTTCAGTTGTTTATCCCAGTTGTGGCCCCTCCCAGCTGCAGCCTCTCCCAACTGCTTGGGCCAGCTTGTGATAATTAACCCAAACTGAACCCAGGATGTGTGCAACTGGGAAAGTCAGCTGAGAAAAGAACTTCCCAAAGATCCAGCAAGGTACCCATGAAATGCCATGAACTCAGAGAGATCTTCCTTGCTGAGTCTCATACTTGAGCTCTTGATGTTAGGGAGGCATTGATGTCTCTGTCACCTTGGACAGGGTCACAGCTCTATTTCCTGGGGCAGCCCAGGGCTGAGGAGGCTTTCTGCCCAGTGCTTGGGTCCCAGACCCCAGCTCATCACCCACAGTGTTGAAAAAACAGGTTGCACATGGGAGGGGCTGAGCCCACATATCATGCCCTCAATGATCAGAAATTATCCTGGGGTGAGGATACCTGCAGCACCGTCTTGCAACTGTCCTACTTTGCATAGTATAGCAATGTATTTCTTGGGCACTGTCTGGAGGAGAGAAGACATGGGTCCCAAACCCTCCTCTAAGGAGATAAACTGAAATTACTATTAATAAAAACACTGAGCAAAATATGTCTCACACTACCCATGACAATATCCAGGTGTTTCATCATCTTACAAAACCTTTGATGAAATGCAGAAAAAAAGACTTAATTTCTCATGGCTGTCTCCTTCTCTGTTACACATCTTTCAAATGCTTTATAAATCCCCATAAGGTGTATGGGTTCAGAACTAAATTGTTCCCTTTCCTTTGTTGTGTAAAGAAACAATAAGCCACATACCACTGTCACTGGCAGTGGTGTATTTGGGGAGTGGAGGACATCCCTGGGCACAGGGAGTCCCTTTCTCATCACTGCAGGGCTACAAGACCTGTGGGCTGGTCAGCCAGGCCATGGTGTTTGCTCTCTCAGCACCCATCACCAGTTTATGTGATCAGCTTCAGCTGCTCAGAGCATGATTGTCTCCTGGTTTGACTCATTCCTGGCTACTTTTCACTGGTCTCAAAATCAGCTGAATAAAGAAAGTGATTTTCACAGTTAAAAACTCAAGGAAAATGTGCTTTTCTAAGCCCTGAAGTGTCTTTCTGTGCATGGAACACAATCGGGTGGAAAGTGGTAGGAAAATAATGACATTTTAAAGAAGATAAGCAGTATGAGCTATATAATCATAGTCTGTCATCTTCACAGAAATCCTGCGAAAATAATGAAAACCTCATTCAATTAATAAAATATTAAAATAAATAATTGATTCTAAACAGCATAGGTTTAGGAAGAAACACCTTGTCAAGCTAACTAGATATTTTCTGAGGAGATTACTGGTTTGATAAGTACATGTATTAGTGCTGGAGTGGTAACATTAGACTTTGGTATGACATTCAATTTAATTCCACATGATGCAGGGGTTATGAAACTATAAAACTACACAGTAAGTGTGGCACACATAGATTCATTTAAAAGCTAGAGAACTGGTATGTCTCAAAAACCTAACTATAAATGGAAAGTCACTCCTGTGAGAATGTGTTTTTCAAAAGTGACTTCCCCCATGCCCCCAAAATAGGGTGATGGATATTGATAGTCTGTAAATGACTCAGGAATGTACTCCATTACAAGTGGAGACTACGTATATTTAGATTAGAAATAGGGTAAGTATTATCAGTGAGGGTATTTGTCTATCACCTCTGGTGGAGTATTTAACTCGAAAAAAAATAGTTTAAGGTAGACTTTTTATTTTTCCTAAAAGAAGTATAAATTCAGCTAAAGAGGTTGGACACAGAATAAGAATTAAGTAAAGAAAATGCTCTGTCTCTGGAAAGTCCACATGAGCCCAATGCATTTTTTCCTCTTGGCCTTAGAATTTATGAAGTACAAACATTGGTTAGGTTTACTCTTAGAGAGCCAACACCTTCTATTCCCAACAGCACCAGGCCTAATTCAATACAACGGAAAAACAGACCCATTTCAGACCTACTGTGGGCAGCTGGATTATTGAAAACAAATTCATGAAATAGTACTTTTAGAGCAAAGGCATCTTGCTAACTATTTCAGCACCACAAAAATCTTACACGCTTGCTTTTTTTGACTAAATTTGTTTTGAAGGCTCCGCATAAAGACACAGCTCCAGTTCTAATGTTAGCAGGTATCTGTACACACATGGCTCTAGCCAGAAATGTGCATACCAGGAGAGGTTAGCTCTGCTGCAGAGGGTTTCCCTCAACGTCCAGACACAAAAATAGAGGTTGTGTCACTGGAAAGGAATTTTCCATAAAATTACAAATAAATTTCCGATTTCTTTTTAGCAAATCTCAGAGTGGGTCACTCACAAAACTGTCCTGAGCTACCAAAACTGAAAAAACAGTGACGGAGCTGTTTTAATCTTCCAGATTAAGCATTAAATTGTTTTGTGTATGTTATAAAAAGCAGCACATGCTTGTACTGCCTGTGACAGAATATAGAAACACAATTTGGAATCCTTGGATACGCCCTCAGGTTATCTTTAGTGGGCATGGCTGTACTTTATAAAGCTCAGATTCTGGAAATCTGGTACTTCCATCATTTATTTTGACTAGGGTTATTACTTTCCATTGCAATATGGGTTGTAGGCTAATTGCTTTTTCGCAGGAGAACGCCAGGATGTTAGAAAGTAACACCACCAAGTCTGTCAGGAGAGAGTAACTGCTCTGTCATGAGGGTTATGCTGGGCTGACTTGGTGCTTCTCCATAGCCCTCAGCAGGGATGCTGAAACAGGGAGCCTGCATCAGGGCATCCCTTTCCACCATCTCTCTCCCATCAGCCAGCGCAACAAAGCAAAGCAAAATAAAACAGAACAAAACAAACCCAAACAGGACAGAACAAAGCAAACTCAAATCAAACAAAACACAGGGTTGAGCTGGAAGATAGCTAAGGGAGGCGGTGACCTGTGCTCCCATGTGAAATCCCAGTGGAGGTGTCTCTGGCTGAGGTTTGAATGTGTCAATCCACTTACAGGCTCAGTCCCAAGCAGTTCATGAGTGTCCACTGATGTGATGTGGAAGGGTGACAGTAACCCCTCTCACCTTACTACAAAACCAGTAACTTCATGCCTAAAATGGAAGAACACTTTCAAAGTAAAGGAAAACTGATTATTGTTTTTCTTCCTGCTTTTATTCCTGTTCTTGCAGAAAGGTCAAGAGTGCTGACGTAATCATCTTTATGAGACATCTGCCTGTTTTTAATATTGTATACAAACAGCAGGCTAAACCCTGCCATCTCTGTGCCTGCAGCACTCTTCTTGCTATTGTAGGGCTGCCTGAATCAGCCATGCACTTTTAATTAGCAAGCTAGGAAGCAGGATTGGATTTTAGTTTGAAGACAGGCTCATATTCCAAGAGCCTCAAGTGTTTTATCAGTCTTGGTTGGAACTTAAAAGGACTTGGAGATGCAGGCAGTATGTTTCTAGCAATGTCTGTGTATGTCACATATTTTAGAGACATGTTGATTGGCTGGCTAAAGCAGGGTTTGGGGTTCTAGTCTCATCTTCACTCTTATTTGCCTTATTATTTTGTTATCTTTACATAATTTGCACATTAGCATCTCCATTTGCAAGACAGAGGGAAGCCACTAGTTCCTACTGCTGTTGTCACACTGGGAACCAGGAACAAGCCCAGAAAACATGGAGACATTTAGATGTGATTTCAGATATCAAGGAATATGAAAATACTCCCAGAACACTCTATGCCCCATTAAATACGGAGAGGGACTTTGTTCAGTTTGGGTCTTCACATCAAAGTGTCTCATCCAACTGCCTGTGGAATAGAGGAGTTCAATGAATCCCCTGATAAATGTGAAATAACTTGGCATCTGGGAGGAGAAACCCTACAGAGGAACAGTTAAACACTCAGACACCAAGGCTTGGACACTTACTCTGTAAGAATTGTACTGTGTAAAAGATGAGAAACAGGGAGAGCCTCCACCACATGCCCACATCTTTTTTGAGAAAGCTGATCTCAGTGCTGAGCTGGAGGTCTCTTGTCTACTTTCACGTAGGGCCCTTCACTCCCTCACAGCACTGTAAATTCACCTCAGAGTGTGTGCTGATTAACTTAGTGCTGATTAACTTAATTGTACTTCAGAATGAAGTCTTAGGCAGCTAATAAAAAAGGTCCAAGAGCTTAAGTGACGTAAACTAGTAGAAGTTCACCCAGCCATTGAGACTGGTGCCAGCTGAGGACCTTGTTCCAGCATCTGCATGATGACACTCATGAAGCACTGCTCCAAATTTTGCCTAAGGTCAGGAGCTCAGTCCCCAGAGCCATGGGGGCTGTGGGCTCTATGGGTGCAGGTTTTACAATAAAACCCAGGGCAACATGGAGAGATCTTTGAGTCAGTGCCAGCTCAAGCGCACCTTTGTTTGCTGTATTTTGTCACATAGGAACTGCTACAGATGTGTTTGGATAATCCATGTGGTAGGAATATGCTGTGTGTACCCAGGGCTCCTAACAGCAAGAGGCAGACAGCATGGGAAAAAGAAATCCACTGAAAGAGCCTTCTAAGTTTGTGGTACTGCTAAACCTTGATACAAATATAGAACTTCAGCTGTTATTCTAAAAGGCATTTCAAGAATAGGCAAAGTCCGTGTTCCCTTTGAACCCTATCTATCAACACTCTTGGATTTGAGGGAAAACTTCTTGGGAGGATGAGGGAGTGGAGACTGACCAGGAGATGGGAGGTCTTGCTGCCTCCTCCCAGGGCAGAAAGCCATGCATGCAGCTCCTCTGCTCTCCCCAGCCTCACTCCTGCCCTGACACACAGGCCCTGGGACTCGTGCGTGGCCAGAGGGAAACACGAGCTCACATTCGCACAGCCACCTGCAGAAGGCAACGTTCAGGCTGGTGGTCAAGTACGAAAACAGGCTCACAGAAGGAAGGATTGCCACTTTCCACTGACAGATGAAGAAGAGGCTTGTCTAACTGTGTCAGATTTCTTCGTGCTGCGAGAAGAACTCCCTGGTGTTTGTATGTATATATACACACACAATATATGCACATACATGTATATGTATGTGTATAAACATATATATGTGGAAAGGATATATATGACACATACATATTTAATATATGTATATAAAGGAGCATATATATCCAGCCACATAAATGAAACCGCTGCCAATAGTTTTGTTAAATGCATTGGCATTCTGAGTGGCTCCTCAGGAATAATTAGTAAGAGTTGGAAACAGAAGATGTGAGAAACTATACCAACTCCTTTCCTTCTTCACCCTCTTCCCTGTGCTGGAGATTCATTACATCAGCTGAACATGTAAAGGCAAACATTCACATATGGGGCACCTCTCTTTTTGTCTGAAATGATTCATTTTGAAGATATAGGAGCTATAAGATATGAATGGATGCACTTTGCTGTCTGCCTGGCAGGTCCAAAAATCACCTCAGCAACTTTCCTTCACAGTTGTTGCCCACAGACAACACACCCGCCCACACCTGAACTACTGAAGGGGAGATGCAGAAGGCAAATGCTGGTATCGACAGGAGCCTCGGGGGCTGGGTCAGCTCCCTTCCCCAGCTGGCCAGCCATGGCCTTGTAGACAGCCTACAAGAGGCCTTAATCCTCCTCTGCACTGCCTCAGAGCGCACAGCAAATGCAGAGCAAAGACTGTGAGCAGACTCGGGAAAGGGAAGGTAGAGGCATTCCCAGATTTCAGCTATTGTGAATCCAAGACAGGAGGAGTCCAAGCAGGTCTAGCCTCAACAACATGAGCTGGTGGTGGCAGCAGATGCTGTTGCCACTGGCATGCATACACAATTAAACCTTGAAGGAAGAGAAACTGGATTTGGCCACAACTACAGTGAGGCAACCTCTTTGCCCCATGGTAATCCACAGTCATAAGCAAACCCATATAGCTGCTGGCCAGAGGGCTATGGGCACAGGCTGCCCTGCTCCCAGCACCCCAATGGCAGCTACAGTCTCAGCCCCCCGGGGGGTATGAAATGGAGACTGTCCTAGAGGAATAAAGTGGTGTCACATGCACAGCCATATGTTTACACATATTTGCCCAGAGAAGTTGTAGATGGCCCATCCTTGGAAGTGTTCGAGGCCAGGTTGCATAGGGCTTTGAGTGACTTGATCTAGTGAGAGGTGTCCCTGCACATGGCAAGGGGGTTGGACTAGATGAGCTTTAAATGTCCCTTCTGACCCAAACCATTCCATGATTCTATGATGTTTAAATGTCTGGCATGGAGGTGCTTTGGCATTGCAGCTTCTCAGCACAGAAGCAGCCCTGCTGCTGCTTTGCCCTTTCTTCCCCCTGAGAAGCAGAAACAAAGCAAGTTCCAAACACTAAAGCAGTATTAGAAGGATTAAATTCAGCAATTATAATAAAATACAAGATTCCCACAGCACCATGGTTTCTCAGGGCTGTTCCACTCAAAGTGATGGACACAATGTTAACCTGTTCAGAGAGTTGGAGGTAAAAGGGCACAGGATGGGCAGCACATTAAGCCAGATCTATTAACAGCCATCATTAACTTGAGGGGCTGGGCCAGTTCAGCAGGAATGTAAAGCAGGAATGCATGACAGCTTTAGTAACAGTTGAAGTCCACTTGGGGCAAATTCATCTCCAGTGAATCCAAACATGATGGAAAGGATTTGGATTTTCACAGTCCCCAGAGAGCAGTAACCCAGAAAGCTGCTCTGCCAGATCTGTTCCCTGAGATTCTGCCACAGAGAATAGGCACAGGAGGAAGATGCTACCCAGTGAGGAAAGCTCAAAGAACTGCTTTAGACCAGCAATATCGTATTCCCACCACCCTCATCTCTGGGGCAAGGCTGTAACTGTACACAATGTGCAATAGACTGGCTTAAAGAAAATGAGAATCCCTGGATTTTGGAGAAAATTTTGATCCAGGAAAAAATCTATGGTGGTTTTCTTCCATTTTTTCCCTTACAATCTGTGCCCTTCCTGTTGCTTGTAAATTTAGGGCCATGAGCTAGTTGGGCAAATAGCTACTATCAGGCAATTGTGGTGTGCTCAGCAGAAAGCCTGCCCTGATTTACTGCCTCCCTGGAGTAGCTAGGGTAAATAATACTGGTGGAAATCAGCTATTCCTGTAGCAGATGATACTTCTGTTTATCACATTATGTTGCAGACAAGTTTATACCATGCAGCTGCTCTGTGCATATGTTCCTACTACACTTTTAAGGGGGATACTGCAATCACTACGCAGCAGGAACTTCTGCTATAATAAAAACATGAGTGGGATGATGATAGAGAAATTCCCTCCCCCGCAGCTTTTACACTGTAGACGCTGTTATTCTACACTCTTGGTTCCTTCATCTCCTGAGTTTTCTCCCTCTTTCTAAAAATACTTCCCTTCTGAAACAAGAAACATGCTCAGTTTTGTGCTTAGTTTTGGAGACTGGAGTTTGTAGGAGGTGGAGGAATGGGGCAGTTCTACAGGAATCTTCTGAAGGTCATGGGTGATAGAGGAGTACAATGCTCATTGCAAGAAATACGACTGGAACCACCGGTGAAAAAACCTGAGCCTGGATACAGCCAGTGAAAAAGAGAGGAGCTGAGTGGGGAAGTTTTATGTGTGGTGCTTAAGATCTAAACTTTAGAGGTTACTGAACCTTCAAGCATTTAGATTTGGGTTTTTCAGTGGATTTCACTAGAGCATCATGTTGCTATATATTGTCTTGGTAGATCTTGTGAAGCTGCTTGTCCCTGGCAGATTTGAGAGTCCTTTGGAAAATGAACATATCATTAGGACCAAAATAAAAATAATAGCAAGTGAAAGTATTGTTCTCCCAGGCATAAGTGAAGCACATTGTGAGGAAGCAGCTGGCACAAAGTCACCGTAGCTCAGTGAAAAAGCCAGGAAACAAAATGTCTTTTGACTCCTGGCCAATCCTACCCTCTGGATCATGTTGCCTCCTCCTTTGGAGTAGATGCAAACACTGGATTTGGCCATAACTACATTACACAGGTGGAAGCAGCAAACTCCCTTGTTGACTTCCTGGGCAGGTGCGAGATCTCTGCCCCAAGCCAGCACACTGACGCTGTGTCTGGGAGCTCTGTATGGCCAAGACCTATGGACAGAAATGAGGTGGGATCCCATAAGGTGCTCAGGAAGAGTTCAAGCTAAACCTGTGGGATAAGTTGTATTGGTTTTGCACGGCTACAGAGGAAAACTAATATTAGTCCTATATGCCTATGAAAGGACGATGATGATGCATAGAGCAGAGCAGTCAAAGGACTATCAGAAAAAGTAGGGAGGGAAAGTCTGTGCTACAAACAATTGACAGGCTGAGGGCCAGATCTGGCAGCCTTAATCCTATTAGGCTGTTGTTGAAGTTGATGGAACCATCCAGAACTGAAGTACGCCCCGGCAAACAGAAGCATAACATGGTTTCAGCTGCAAGGTCTTTAGGAGAAGAGAAGGTTAAAGAGCACAGAGGAAGAGTCTGTTCTTTAGAGAATGATCTGGAGAAGCGGTAGCATTTAAAGGCCTTGTGGAAAAAAGGCTTTTAAGGAGATTACATCATAGCTAGTTTCTGTGCTAACACTCAGCTCTGGCATTTATCTTTACAATGGAGGCTCACGTCAGCCACTGCCCTCTGATCTGACTGTCACTTGCTTTTCTAATCAGCAGTCTCCCAATGAGATGCCATTTTGCCCTCGCCATCTCACTCTCCCTCAGCAAAAAAGACTGAATTGTTTTTACCCCGATTAAATCACACACTATCAGTTTCAGTCCCCAGCAAATGAGAATTGAAGCCTGTGCCTTGCAAGGCAGCCTCCTCCTCGCAGCAACACGGTCATTCTGGAGAGCCTCGTGGGCACCGTCACATTTCCCTGCTTTCCACAACCTGGATCAGGGCCAGGCTGGGCAGCATCAAGATAGTCCTAGTAACACCCCCAGATAGTTCTAAGCGCTGCCTCCCTGTGAGAGCCATTGCTCAGGTGAACCCAGCTGTACCTCGTGGCCTGCTTTCCAAAAGGCGAGAGTCATTGAACTTTGAAACATTGAAACACTGAACATTGAAATTGATACCCACTCAAGAGAGTGGGTATCTGGTGCCTCTACCAAACAGGTCACAAGTGCTTGAAAATTTGTTGTTAAATTACCACCCTGGAATTCATTTTAGAAGGTGACCTGCTTTCCAGCGGTTCTAAGCACTCAGAAAGCCAGGATGCTTTAACTTGGGTATATAGATATACAACCTTAAGTGTAATCTTCTGAGTTTTATGATATAGGCTTTAACCTCTCTTTAATTAGGTAGAATGTTATTGTGAGTAGAAGGCAGACACTTCTGCAAGGACATGGGTTCCACCCTCAGCTCTCCCCATTGTTTTTTGGGTGATTTTGGAAAGATCTTCACATCCAACCTCTGTTTCTCCTGCTCCAGGATGGGAACAGTAGTCCCAGCTTTCCCAATTGTTGCAAGATGTAGGGATAAAAAGCGCAACATAAGGCTGCATGTCAGCATTGCTGTCATTCCTTTCCAAATTTTCTAACAGGGTAAACATGTAAATTTGTAAGTACTTCCTCTATATTTCTACAAGAACTAGCTGTATTTCCCTGACCTTCCAATCAACTACATATTCAAGCAAACACAGCAAAAAGGCCATGGTCTATGGCAGAACAACAGCAGGACAGCACTGACCTGGGGACAGTAATTCTCAGTTCTTTTGAACAGAGGCACCACTGAGAGGCACAGAGATGTGCTAGCACAGTACCATGCACTTCATTGCACAAACACACAGTCTGGCTCTCCAGTGGCAAGCGACATGCACAGAGAGCAGAGACTATTCTTCAGTGGTGAAAAATCAGTGCTGAGGATCATCTGTTTGCCCCAGCAAACTGTGAGACCTCATCACATTATGGTAGAGAAAAGAGCATTCTGGAGAAAAGAGGCCTGAAAACTTTGAACCTTCATGCTGTCTGCCTTTGCCATTTTGGGGCTCTGATACTGGAAAGCATATTAGCATATTCAACAAGCACACGCACATGCACACATACATACAGGTATCTATATATGTCCCTCCCCATTCTGCTTTGGCTGGCACAGATTTCCTAGAGAGGGTCTAAAAACAAGCATGATGCACAGAGGTAAGTGAATTTCCAACACGCTTTAAGGATGAACTTAACACCTGCAATAGGCTATAATCAGCCTTGCAGACCAAGAGAGCACTGCAGCCCATCCCTTGCCAGCATGCCTCAGCTATGCCCACCCATGGCCACCTCTGCGAGGAGCTGGCTGGGAGCCAGTCAGCCGCTCTGCAGTGCGAGGCTGTCTTCCTCACTGCGTCTCTTAACAAGGCTGAAAAAAATCAGAGGCTTCTGATTTGGCATTTGCTGTGGAGGCCCCCTGCCTGAAAAGACCCACAGAGCTCAGTACAGGTGTGAACAACTTCAACATGGGCAGGAGGAGGTTTTCTGCCATGAATCAAGCATGTGGAGACTTCTGCAAGCTTCTTGGGAAAAGGACTACCTTTGCTTGCAGGCTTACAGCAGTGGGACCTGAGGCATTTGACACCAGACAAAAGTAGGGGCCCATGGAAGAAGAAAAGGGTCACTTCCAAACTGGAACTCCCTAGGGACAGGAGAAGCATTTTCCCACAGAGCTTTCCTCCTCCATCACATAGACACTTCCCAGATCCACTGGAGTAAGATAGGTATGAAGAGAAATCAGTCTTCTAGACATTTGTCTCCTCCAGTCAACCTGACTTTCTTTTAGGATGTTTCAGAGGCTGTTTTAGAGCAGAAGATGGGCTAATCACCAGCTACCAGGTATTTCAGGGAGAGACAGCTCTCCTGCACAGAGTGGTGCAGCTGCAGAAGGCATCTCATGAAGAAGTGACTGCCAAGGAGCAAAGACATGTGTAGAAAATTTGCCTCATCCTCCTTCTGTCACCCCTTGTGCCATGATGGCCACCACTTGCTTCACATCAACAGCAAGGCAGTACTTAGTAAATAGCACATAGAAAGCATCTGTCCTCTCTTAAATAAGGTGGAATGGGCCATGGCTTAGGACACTTGCTGGGAATCAAGCAGTTTGGAGAGCTCATTCAGCGCCTATCTGTATTTTTTAGGGGATAAAAGGCCTTAAAAAGCTAGCCCTTGCTTTTACAGAGCCTCAGACACCCTTGGATGAAATCTATGCCCCAGCAGGTGCTGTGGAGGCAGGTACAGCTGAGCCTGTTAAGGTACTGTGGTAGTGTCACCCATATGAACACTGTGAGTACGTACAGTGACAGCCCTTCCAGGCTGTTAATTCCCCTATCTGCTGATATATGCTCCTTTGTCAGGGTTTTGTTGAAGCTGTATCATCATTCACAGAGGAGAAGACATAACATAGTGCTGTTTTGCACCACAGGTCCTTGTCCAGCCCCTCAGGCTGCCTCTTTTCTTTCATTACCATGCAGTGATGGTGTGGCCGTAAGCTCTGCCTCTCACTCCCAGCACAGGGAACACCTTAACCTCCTTGCTGTGCAGTGGTGCAGCCTCCTCTTTGATGAGTAGTAGGATGGGACATAGCTGATCAATTCTATAGCAATTACTGTTCACTTTTGAGTCTAAACCAAATAATAATCTTCAGAGCTTGACATCTGCTGGTCTCAAATCCAAAGTTTACAGAGGTGAAAAAATGTTTGTGTTTCAGATATGACAACTCTGAGTGGCTGATATGGTGGTCTTGGGATCTCCCAGCAGGTCTGTGGCAGAGGGAAAAGCAGTACCCTGGACTCCCTTTCCACCATTCCCTGCAAAGTGGACAAGACACCTCCTTTGCAGGAATCACAGTATGACATCATCAAGTCTTCTGAAATCTTATCCATCTTCCAACTCCTGCAGTGAACAGGCCTTTAAAGAAGGGATGATATAGGCCGAAATTAAAGCAGCTGAAATATGGTTTTGGTCATCTAAGCTCCTACACTGATGACCAGTCTATCGTCAGCAAATGATTAAGATAACTCAGGGCTGGCAGATTTGATCCCACAGAAAGATGACATTTTCTTGGTGTAATGTTATATGTATAGATTGAATTAAGGTGCAGATCTGCGCAACTTCTTCAGGCTGAATGGTGTTCACTTGAGTGGTGCCATCAAAGTCACAGGCGATGAAATGTGAGCAAAATTCAGTGCTACTGGTACGATCTGTGATTAAGTTATTATTTCTTAGATCCTTTAGCAGCTTTTTAAAGAGCTCGTGAACCTCCAGATAGTAGCAAAGATTGGACAAGCCTCATATCTTAGAGCTTAAACTTTCTCAAAATTAGTGCCTCCAGGGAAGGCAGATACAAAACTAGCTTCAGCCAACTGCAGACTGAATTTCCTAACACAGATCTTGGAAGACATGGAAATACTTGGCGTATTTTCCTAATGAGTTAGTAGCAGCTGTTTCTAATGCACTGGTTTATGTCCACATCTGAAAAATTAATGGTTTACCTGTGGGGCATTCAGGCACTATATGGACAGAGTGACTGTAATAGACATATACTTTACATTGGTAAGTACAGATGGCTTTAAAGAGTTCACTTTACAAAGAAAACCATATTGCAAGTCATATGTCTGAGTTTTAGGGAACAGCTGGCTGCCTATGTAGCAGATACTTCTCTTAGTGCATGGCATCTATATAAATAAAATCCTCCTGTTTGATACTGTATAGTTTATTCCTTGTATCATTTCAATGGCTCAGCTATTGCTGGAAGTAAGGGCTACAGCTATCACTTAAAAATGTCTCTGAGGATACCAATTAATAAGTCCCATACCTAGTGTACTCAAGTTCCTTTTCCAAATTGCGTTCAGGTTCAACTCAAGGGAAATAAAATTGATGACCCACACAGAGTAAAATGGAACTGAAGTGTGAAATGCCTTCCAAACCAGGGATAAATTTAATTATAATAAAAATAAAATTATATTTATCAACCGATAATTTTTCATGCAGTGCCCTTCAAATTTAGACTACTTAAAATATCAATTAACAGATCAAGCCATTTCACCAAACCAAATGTCCAACATGAAGTACTTAATCACTACTCAGAGTACATTTGTAACTCTCTGAAAGCTAAAAAACAAGGCACAGGCTACCTGACAGTCACAGAAGCAAACAAGTTGGTTACTGGTTGCTATCTGCATTTTCCTCAGGCTTTACACAGAAGTCTGGAACTGCGTGGGTAAGTAAGCTTTTGCAGAGATGCTTCTCACCATCACTCCCTACTGAAGCCTACAGCAGTAGGCAGCCAGTGCTGCAGAATGGTGCCCCATAAAGCTGAGGTATTGCACCTGCAGATAGTCAAACCAAACCCTCTCTTTGCTCCACTGATAGTCATTTGTTTTGATAGTGGCCATGAAATAAGGTCATGCACTCCTTCCAAAAGGAAAGAAAAATGTCCAGGGATGATTCAATAGAATCTGATCCATTGCTAAAAGTCCAGTTTAATAAGGACAAATTTGTCAAGGAACAAATTTTTGTGTAAAATATTTGTAACCAATGAATGTAGTGATGAAATATCACCTCCATTTAAAAGACACTTCAAAATTATAAAACAATTAATTTTAATAACAAATAGGAATTCACAATTTGCTACTATATAAATGTGTTTATAATGTAATAGGATTCACTAGTGGAAGTGCTAAATTAAGTTGCATAATTATTAATGATGGTTTTTGGCAGTGGCATCAATTACTAACCTGTGTTTGTACTATATTAATGTACACTATGTACTCATTTTGGGATAACATCCCAACTGTCCAGACTGCTGCTTCCTTGATCTGCTACATTGATTTAAAAATTACCCATAAACTACAATTACGGAGGCAGTGCAGCACCTTTATATCATATTTACAACAAAGACAATGCACAACACCATTACAAGAACATACATTTCTGTGGGTCTGTTTTACCAAGGTCAGCTGCTTAGGCCTCCCCGCTAGAACAGCTTGTGCCAATTAAGAGTTTACTTCTGCCTTGTTGAGGTGAGGCACAACTCCTTCTGCCAAGGGCAGGGGAACCTACAATTACTTGTAAATCAGCAGCCTCTGACTCATCGGTAACTTCACTGAAGATTTGTTATCTTCTTAATCAGTGAAATGGTAGGTATGTACAAATGGACAGCCATCCACACAGGGAAGTAATGTCTTCAGCATAGCAAATTTCTTTTGCTTACAAAAACAACAACCAAAAAAACCAACTAACCAAAAAAAAACAAACCAAACAACAACAGAAAAACACACACACACAAAAATTTCAAAAGAAAATCAAGCTGTTGGACTGCATCTCAGAGTAGAAAGGACTGTTCTGCTGCGGAAACAGTTTAAGATCTGATTCTTTTTTTCAAAATTAGACAACGCTTTTAATCTATAGACAACTGAACTCCCACTGATTCTCGCATTGCAAAATCTGGCCTGAGGCTTTTACTTTTAAATACTTCAAAATGTATGAACGAGTGCATTTTCAAGAGAGTGGATTTTTCCATAATGTGGATTTATTACTGCATGAAAAATTCAAAACAAATCTGCAAGGTCCCAGAGCAAGGGGGAAGATTCATCGCTTGCCTAAATAAAAATTAGACTTGACAAAACATTTCAGAATTTATTTTGATGAAAAACTCAGAACTGGGAAAGCAATGGAAGCTGTCATTGACAGTCTGATCTAACCGGTGTTTTACAAAGTTTACAAGAGCCCAATATAAGGAGGTGTTAGGTTCATGAGTGATAGGAGCATACTGTTATGCAAGTATTAGCAGGAACCTTTTCAGTCTTAACTGCTTTCTATTTACTAATCCATCTTTTTAAGCTTAATATAACATCCCAGATGTCCAAACTATTTCAAACGTCATATTTGATTGCTACTTAAGAAATCTCCTCCCCCTAAATAATTTTTTCATTTTGACTGGAAGGTGAGGACTTGCAACTTTTACTCCTACTCCAGAAATAACTGTGCTAAACAAAAAATAAAAATAAAAAAAATAATTTCACAATTTTGAAGTCTTTATGTCTTTAGTGATAAAATCAGAGGTGCCTGCAGTTTGAGGCAGGAAATCTAATAATTGCATTTCTGATTTAGGTAGGTAAATTCTGCCTAAATCCCATCTTGGATGCTTAGTGATTTGGTTCACTGTGCTTATAGAGAAAGTGGTATCTGTGATGTGAAAACAACACAACAGGGACCTGGACTAGACTCTGCAGGTGCTGTCATCCATGACTCCAGGCTGCGGGGCTGGAGTTCAGTTTAGATTTGAAAGCTTCAAAATCTTTTTGCCAGTTCTTAGAATCACAAACCTTGAGTAAAATGGAAGTGTACATGAGAGAGGACGAGAAGACAAGAATTGAAGTTTGGTTTTGCTTTGTAAATTATAAACAATGCTCTCACACAAGACTGTAATTCACAGTATGACAGCTGTGTTACCAAAACTGAAAGGGCTTCCCTGTTTCAGCATTCTGCTTGCATTTTAAAAAAAAATCACTGTCTAGTTCAGACTTGTGGTAATATAATATTCTCTCACAGTAGCTCTCATTACCATAAATGTCTTGGTGTAGGAGACAGTGTGCCCCCTGCCATTTTGATGCTACTTCTCTTCCATTACTGTTCAGTTTTGTAGTCACGATGTTGCATGACGTATGGAGGAAAACATCTTCCCCATATTGTAAAAGGAAAACACCCCCACCTGTTTGCTAACAATTCTTTTGGGCATCACGACGTGGGAGAAGTTAATCCAAGACTTCTAAAGTGTGTCCAAATACCTCAAAACTACCCAGAACCAGTCCTTCTGGCAGACAGTTGGCATGTAAAGTCTGGTCCTGCCAGCTGAGCCCTTAAGGTCAGAATTGTATTTGTGGCAGCTCTTTGGAAAGGCGCAAAGCATTCCAAGACAAAAGGCCTACCCAAAGGGAAATTTAAAGACAGCGATTTCTGAGATGCTCAACCCATACTGCAGTCGCTACACCATCTTGCCCGCAGCAAATTCTTTGGCACATCATGTCTTAAAACATGTGGTAGCCTCCTGTAGGATTTCTATTCAGTTTGCAATCGCAACCTCCCTTCAACTCCTGGGGGACAATCATAGACCTCTGCCGGGGACAAAAGTCCTTTTGACATTGTGTAGGCAAGCACATCAACATCGGTACCCATGAAGTACAAGCAGCAACATGGTGAGCATCAGGATCAAGCTCAGCTCTCCTGCTTGAATGGCCATGTGGAAACATTGCTCATCATGAGGGTCAAACTCATTCGTTGGATCCACACTGGGTCACTCTCTCCATTATACCACCAGGATTTAGGTCATAGAAAAGCCTAAGGCAAAAACATTTCTTATTCCTTTACGTCCCAGAGCCATACAGTTTTTATCTCTATGACAAGGTCCTGCTGTGAAAGGCTATGTTAACAGTCAGCAAGCCAAGTCTGCAAATTTTACTTGCTTTAAAACCTACTCAGAGTTTAAGAAGTTCCAGGCTGTTCCTGTACGTCAGACTCCTGCCTATATACACACATTGTGACCATCTGTCCTAGAAGATCTGAATGTCCTTAGCTTTCCTACTTGCGCTGAAGGGACCCTGCACACTTTCTCAAATTAAGCTATATATATGTGTGTTCACATAGTTGCCAAAGAGTTGCACCCTTTCTGCAGTCAGTAATTTTTATTCTGGCCTTTTCAACAGCCCAACTAATTAGCTCATTTGATGCACTATCTCCAAAGATGAAGGAAAAGATTTCACCTTGAAAACAAAATCATGCAATTTTGTATGAGAGCCTGGAGATTAGAGTCCTCTGCAGTGATGTCATTCACTTTGGATTTGCGCTTGATTGTGCTTTATCTCAACTGATAGCTCAGGGCAAATTTTCACTGAGGTCAGGAGCTGTAAAGACCTCACTGTGTACCTATGTGCAAGCATCCAGCAAGTCAGAGATTGGTTCACGTATCCAGACTCAGGAGTACTAGTATAGCTTGTAACTATCTCAGCTAAAACTTTTTATTTAAGCTTCTTCCTCTAAATTTTAACTGAACCAATGTTTGACTGGACACTTCCATCACCCAGATGCAGCAGATGGGTAGAGCTGAAACAGCAAATGTTGCTAACCACCAAGTGAGAAGTTCATGCTGAACATCCTTTCTCTTCCTTATATTCTTTTGAAGAAGTCACTTCTGAAATGTTTTTTCTCAAACCTTACACAGGTTAAAACTGATCCTGACTGCAGTTTATGTCTTGCTTTAACCCTTTCCTGTTTTGAAAGCCTAGCTTGTACTTCTAAACACAGTCCTTTCCTCTTTACATTGCCCCTGGACAAAACTTTGTGCTCACAAAGTATTTAAGAGTTGACAACAGCAGTATTTTAGATTTTGAAGGGTCATCATCATTTGAACTAGCCTAATCTCATTGGTCTGTGAAGCTGGGTTAGAAATGCTGCCTAAATAAGTACTCCATCCATCTTGCCTTAGCCCTGGCTGAAATTCAGAGACAAGGAGGAAAGCAGATGGGGGTAAAAACCAAACAGTTAACTGAAGGCCAGTTTCTAAGCATCTCTATCTCCTTCCGGTCATTACAGCCACATCTAGGGAACAATTTTATTGAAAATTCCTTTCCTTACAGTCAGCATCTAAGCTTAGTTGGCCTTAGGCCCCTCAGAGCCTCAGGAGTTTTCCCTTCACTTCATTCATAAGCAGTTTTCTAGGCACAGGTTAAAGAGCAGGCTGCTGCTTGCATTAGAAGAGCTACTGCGGAAACATCAATATGCCAGCCTGTCTGGAGGAACCACAGCTGGCTCAGCAACCATGTCTCCTGACAGTTCCCACCCTTTGTCACATAGTCCCCACCATCCTAGTTACTTCTAACAGGGACTGAAGCCCCTTTCCTTGAAGACCCTCAGTAAGGTCTACATCAAACAAGACAGCAGTATTCCAGCAGGATGCCAACGAACTGCATCTGAAATGAAACTCAGGAAATTCAAAACTGAAATTCTCAAACACACCCCACACATTCCTGTTGTAAATACATATCTGTAACAGTGAGGTGTCTTCTAGAGCCTGGAAAGTTGGTATTTCTACCACCTTTAATGTATTTAGACCAACTGCTAAGTTGTGTGTGATTCTACTCGTTTTTTGTGGAGGGAATTAGCTTATTGTCCCTCAGAGTAAACACAACATTTACCAGTTATTATACATGAATTCTGGAATTCACAACATTTAACAGATTTTGTATGAATCTATCTGCAGGAAGCAGAGCTGAAGATTTGTCACTGGATCAACCTGTCAATACTGAAATGTCTAAAGAAACACTAAATGCACTGTAATTGTTCCTGACAGCCCTCAGTTGTACTCAAGCATAATAAAAACCTTTCAGGGAGTGATTCAGGTGCTCACAAAGAGGTACCCAGTGCCATCCCATACATCTAAGTAGAATTTACAAAACATTCATATGGGACTGATAGAGAGGACATAAAGAGGGTTCCCTGCTTTTCCATAGCAGCAGCTGGAGATCACCACAGGGCATGTCAAAGAGCACTAGATGGCTTCATCTAGCAGGTAACTGAGCTGTCAGTGTCTGTAGTAACTGGATGGACAGGAATTTTAAATTTATTTGCTTTAATTATTAGGCCCAAACCACACTGGCTGTTTTAGAAGGATGTAGAGATGATCTAAACCTCCAACAACTTTCAGTTTGATTGCAAATCGAGGTTTTAAGGACAGTGCCTAGTAGGCTGCAGCCTTTAGTGGCTCAGAAAGCTCTGAGAATGATGCCAGTGTCTTTATGAAGTGTTTCATGGCACAGACACTGTACCTTGTAAAGGTAAAAAATCTGCAGCTCCTGGGCTGTTGCCTTTTTGCAGAGGTCTTTCCAGTACTTAACTTTAATCACTTAAAAAGCGCAAAGTGCAAGTCTAGCATCGGCCACTTAACAGTAGCTTGTCTTGTCCCTTCACTGCCCTCTCCTCTTAATGCTGTTTAAAAGCAGTGTCTACAACATCAATATTTAACCACAAGGCTTGCTCATTCTCACAAGGATGGGGATTGCTGTACACGTGGGCTAAATCACAGTGCCTAGACAGCTGATACTAATGAAAGCATCTTGCAAGATGAAGCACTTGATTGCTACTCTAAAGCTGACTGGTGAAAGGAATGTGTAATCTTTTTTTTTTTTTTTTTTTTTTTTTTAATTGCATTTGAAATGAAATAACTTGCTTTAATATTAGTCATCTGGATTATATAGCTCATTTTTAGAATTGGGTTAGTACCTGGCAATCCAGCCTGAGTAAGCATCAGGCTATCCCAGTCGCAGGTCCATTTCATTTCAATTTCCTCTTTTTGCAATATGTGACAGACTTCTTTTTTTTCCTGATATGATTTCCTTCCCACTTCATAGAAGACAAATCCACACACTCAAACCAGCTGCCTGATGGCAGCCCAGGGAGAGGAAGAAGCCTGGCAATGGTGTTCTCCGGGCACAGCTGAGCATCAGGGCTGCTCCCTGTGCTGACACTGCTCTGCCACATCTTGTGTGGGTAAAAGCAGTTCCTCCAGGGCAATGGGGTACGCCAGGTGCAAGAAAACAGAGCAGAAAAGTACTTTATTTTCTGACTATGAGACAAAGATCGTGTGAATTTTCAATATCACTGTCCATGACATTTTCCTGACCATTGAAAGAGATTTTTCCTGCTATAAACCCCTTTCATCTCTGCTTTCCAAGCTGTCTTTGTACTTCCCTTCCCAAGTGTTTCACTGTTGGCTTTTTCCTGCCTTTGCCTTAAATTTCTGCAGTGTGGCACAAACACAAAGCTCCTGGCACAAAACACATTGCAAAATTCTGCCTGTCCTCTGCCTGGCTAAAAGGTGTGCAGAAGCCTTCTTCATGTCCTCTGCACATCTGGGGATGGTGCTGATAAAGACAGACAAATGGTGCTACCTAATAATTTCTTTTCTCTTGGGGGAAACAATAAGGATACTAGATATAGTTTACAACACTGTTCCCAGGGGAGTTTATCTAAGCAGGGAGAAGAATTAATAAGCAGCCTTTTAGGGAGAGAAAAAATTGTGAAAATATAGAAGCATTAAGGAGATTTGCTGGAATATTAAACAACTGGGACCTAAAAATGTCTGCACAGGGTCCAGCCCACGTCCTTGCACCCAACCAGTACAAGTAGCACCAGTGAGCTCCATCCCTACTGTCCAGGGACCACTGTCACAACTGATGCTCTCCAGAAAGATCTGTGCATCAAGGATTAAGGGAATACTGATGTGGAAGGAAGCTGGCAGAGTTAGCCAGCAGGAACTGCAGGTACAAGGTGCGTCAGACATGGGGATGAACAGCTGCAAATTAGGAGGAACTCAAGTGGGTTGGATAAGGCTTGGGAGCACTGATTTGTATTAACAGAAATAGATTAATTTTAGCCTGAATGTGCATTAGTGGAAAAACTGCTCACTTGCCATTGACCCCTGGCATGCATCTGACTTCTGTAACGGTTGTATGCAATTTAATACCAGTGAGCCTGACTTACTGCTACAGTAAACCAGCAGAGCTCTGGTGTCTTGAAGACAGCCAACCTGCAGGATGGTCTAGGCAGAGTGTTTGAATTTTTGCCTACTTATAAACTTATTTGCCTTGGATCACCCAGACCCTAAAGCTACACATCTAGTGAAACAGAAGGTGATGTAACTCAAGGAGAAGCTCAGCACTACGTCTCTGTAGGAAAGCATTTTCCAGAGCTAGGGCATTAGGGAACCATTTAAAGCTAGGGAATCATATATAATACAATGAAAGGAGGGAATTTCTCTGGCTTTCATCCAAAAGCCAAGCATTATTCATTGATCAGAAAACAGATCTCCATCTCTGCTGAGAACATTTTTTTCCTCCATTTGCTAAGTGGAAAATGACAAATGAGCTAGCTGTGCCCTCTCCCACGTCCTTTCTCCTTCAGTCTGTGCAGGCATTCTCACTGCTTCACTCTCCCTCAGCACACCACAATCATACCAGCAACTACTTACTTGGCACCACTAGCAACCTTGGGGGCGGTGGAGGTGGAGGAGGTGGTGGTAATGGTGGAGGTGGCCTGCACTGGCAAATTTGCTGGCAGCTCTCTGTGACTTTCTCCTCTACAGGCTTGGAGCATGATTTCTGGGGCTCACCCTGAGTGATCTGTGAAGGAACAAGTAATTGAATTAGAAATAGAAACAGTGAAAACTCATTTTCCATGGATGCGTTTCTTGGACTTGAGTACCCAGGAGGCACCTCAAAACCATACTGACAACTTAGCTTATGTTCCTCATTAAGGCAAATTCAAGGAGGTTTCTTCTTTACGTGATCCTTATTTTTATTTTTATTTTTTTACTTAACACAGTGTCTCCAAGACATCTTTCCTTCTGTCAAATTTGGTTGAAACTGGCCAACTGGTTTCTGAGTTACTGTGGGGTAAGGAGAAAGCAGGCAGTGGTAGACAATATGATTGCATAAGCCTTCTTTCCTTAGGAAAGCCATCTAGCAGCATGCATTATTCACAGGGTCACTGCTGCAAGCCAAAGAGAGCTAATAAAAATTACAAGACAGTTAGGGTCATGATTATGTTCATTTTCCTTATGGCAGAACTGAAAGCCAGAGGACATCTCTGCTCTGCTTTGCCAGCCTTGCTTTGATCTTCAGAGAGCATTTTACGGAGTGTTTAACTTCCCACCAAGAGGAAAGGAAGCCCACATTTTACTTGTCTGCGGATCACAGCAAGGATGTGGTGAAAATGGAAATTCCACAAACTGTGACTTGTAGCCTCCGTAATATGCAGTGTCAGCTACTAATGTTGAAGATGAGGCATTGCAGACCCCAAGTGTAGGCATTGCTTGGCCATGGACAATGATTTATCCAGTATTTGTATACAATATATTCAATAGTTTGATCTAGACATGACAAGGACCATCTATTAACAGCAGATTTTCCTTACCATCAATTATATATTTACATGACTGGTGATTTAAGGAATATTCAGTAAAATTCCTAATCTAATGTTATAAAATGGAGTAAGTTGCTAGTGAAAAGCAATTTTACTCAATGTCACAGGAGCTTCTGAGAGATTTTAACTTCAGAGGTCTCTAAACCAGCTCTTTTTTGAATGGACCGATACACAGATGGAAAATACTGGATACAATTCTAAGGAGACAAAGCCTTAAAGATGAATAAGCATATTATCTAACAAGCACTTTGATGTAGGATTAGAAGATCACCTGGGACAGACTTGTGTCTTGCTGAAGAACAGCTGTGCTAGCATTCAACTGTTGCCTTCTATTGTTTGGTCTTGGGCGGGTTATTGTCCTAAGAGTTTTGGCCTAACATCCTCTTCAGTTAGCTCTTTTCCACGACACGTTGGTTATTACAAAGAGGGCGTCTCATACCATGCTTTCTGACCTGTTTTACGCAAGCCTCTTCTGCCTCCCTGCTTATTCCCAGGGTCACCCAGGATTGCCTTCTCCTCCTCTCTCCTGCCCAAGCTTTGCTTTCCTTCCCCTGCCAGCTCTGAGCACACAGCCTGCCTCCTCTCCCCTTTCAACCCTAGCCCCCAGCCGCCAGCCCCCACCCCCCAGCACAGACAGCGAGCCACTCCCACCCCCCACAGCTGGGCACAAAGGGTGCTGTGCTGCCTCTTGGCTGCAGGAAAGCTCTACACACTCATTTCATGTATTTCTGGCCCAAGAGACGTGGCTAATTAAAACAACATCACCGCACAAAGGACATGTTCGCATGCGTAGGAGGTTTCTAAATACAGAAAGATGCATTACTCCGGCCTCAGGGAAATGGAGGTAGGGCTTTGTTGATTAAATATTATAGAGAGGGAAGAAAGAATAGAAGAGGCTACGTGTAGCTGAGTTGGAAGGATGGCTCGACACAGCACAAATCAGAAGGCTCAGTTCTTTAAACAGCTTGTCAAAATCTATTACCAAACATAGGGGAAACAAATTCAGCACAAGTGCTTTCCCACTTTCCCCTTCACCATCAGGTAACAGGAGCAGGATGGTTAAAGACCATCCCAGACAGCTTCCAGGAACTTACACAAACTCTCTGAATGCTCTAATGAATCCAAGTAACTTGGCTTCATAATCCCTCATGGCTGGTAATAAATCTGTCTTCTAAGCAGGCTTATTTATTTTTACAGTAAGTGATCACAAGCAGCAGAATATCCTCCATAGTGCTTCAGTTCTTCTAATACTGTTCACACACTGGGTTGGGGTGTTCTGGACTCTCCCAGTAGAAGCCTTGTAGGAAGAATGTCTGCTCCATGTGGTGGCAGTGGCACATCTGGGGTACCTCCTAGTTGTACTGGGATGACATCATTTACTGTGCTGACAGAGGAGGTAGGGTAACATCTCTCCACTGGCCCCAGCAGCTAATGAGGAAGCAACTATTAACTCCTAGCTACAATTACCGTCCCCTACTTAGTTCCCCAGCCGCTGAATTGTACGGCTCACTACAGTCTCACAGAAGCCAGTGCAATGGGAGAGGATAGAGACAGGGAAGAGTAACATTGAGTAGACTTGGAGCCAACTTCACTTCCAGACCAGAAGCAGCTTTGTGCATGTAATGCTGAAGATGATACTGGTATGGAAAAGCTACACTGACTTATTGCTCTAAGTTATATCAACCAGAACCAAAGGCTTGTTCTGTCTTTTTTTAGAGCTATTGACTGCTTTTAAATCCCTGGAGGTTCTCCTACCTTAGGCTGGTAATAGAGTGCCCTCAGAAACCAGTGGATATTTTTCTCAATTACTTTGCAGACAAGATTAACCCTAGACATTTAGCCACTCTTTGCTCCTGTGTACTTTTGAAATATTATTTTGGAAAACAAAAAAAAAAAAAGAAAGAAAAAAAAATCTAAGAAAAGAAAAAAAAAAAAAGAAAAGAAAAAAGAAAAATTTTTTGTCTCTCAATACCTTAGTCTGAACTTTTAACAAAATTCCCCACAATCATTTTTAAATGGTTGAAAAAGAAGTGACATTTAACAGCATGGGCCTTATCATGTATTTGTTTCCCTTCTCTTGTCATTCAGTAAACTGTCTGGCTGTTCGAAGATACCTGTAGGAACGCAGATCCTACCTTGCCAGGGATTTACTGTCTGGTTTAGTTTAAAGTAACAAAGATATTAAAAGTTGGCTAAAATTTGGCAGGAAAAGGAAAGATCTGAATTGAGGCTGAGGGCCTCGAGGAAAGAAGTAGTCAAGGACTGCTGCAAGATTAACTGACAGTAGCAAGACAGAATTAAGAATAAAGAAAAGACATTTGGCTCCTTTTCAAGAAAAAAAATAATTCCCACTCTTGATATCTATTAGTCTCCTTATGAAAGGAATGAAGGCTATTACTTGTGTCTTCTAAAGGTAAGCAGAACAAATCACTAGAAAATATGCTTTAGGGAACAATCTTGCTCTGGCAGAGGATGATGAAATAAATCATTCCATGTTTCTTTCTTACTGTCTGCAATTCAAGGTAAGCTGCCTATACAGGAGATGGCAGGAGAAGAAAAGCATGTTAAAAGAACTTAATCTTTCTCTGGTCAGGTCTGCTAATTTGAGTCCAGCCTCAAACTTTGCTGCTTGTTTGTTCTGCCAGACACTACCATGGCCACAGAATGGCTTTGGAAGCACTTCACAAATAAAGACTAACCAGACACCCATTGGCCTGCCAGGCAGTTCATAGCACAGAGGTTGCCTTGGCAAGGGGTCATTGCCAGAGACAAATAACACAGGACTTGCTCCCTAGTTGTTAATTCTGCACTTTCCATCCATCCGTCCAGGTGCTAGAGGTGCCAGAAACACAGGTCTCCTTGGCCTGTTCAAAACTGAGGCTTTCTTAAACACACTCAGCAGTTGGCCTGTTTGGACATATATGTCACCTGGGCTTCAAACTGATGCATTTTTTGCCCTGCTCTGAAAATACATAGAGTTGGCTTTATGGATTTGTGCGTTTGATACAAACGTGCTTTGCAAAAAGGACAAATGTTTTTAAATATTCATGGAAATGAAAATCTGATCCACAAATGTCCAGGGAAAAGCAAACAAAATGTGGTAACTGGTGGTTTCTTTTGCAGTCTCTCTGTTGAAGTTCATGCCTGTGGCATGAGATTTCCTTCAGAAACAGTGGTTCTAGTCCTGCTCTGCATGGAGAGGAAGAATAAACCTGCATGTGGTCAGAGCTGTTTAGTATTTCAGTAGAGTCCCATGGGGTTGCAGCAGTCCACGAGCATGCTCTACAGACTAGGATGAGAAAAGAGGATTAATACAGTCCGCAGAGTGCGGCCCTCTTCTTACTTTTTGAATCAGGTAAAAGGAGGAAAGCTTGAAAAGTGCAGTTGACTGAAAAGGCACAGAAACATCTAAAAGCCTGCTGATGTGGCAAGAGCTTTGTCTCTTGAAGCAGTCTACAGAGATGAGATCTCAACACCACTGTGTAAATCCCAGGACGGCTCTGCATAATTCACATCAGAGTTAATCCAGATCCATGTTTATGAAACCAGAAAAAACATGACCCTGCTATTTATCATGACACTTACTGCTCTTTTATAAAATTCTGTCAAAAGCCTCAGACAGAATCATCCTTTCCTTCTTGTCACAGTGCTGGCTACAACTCTAATAAGAAAAGATGGTGGGTTTTGTTTTCATTTTGTTTTGGTTTTAATAAGATAAATGCTTCTCCTCTGATTAGCATCTGACTGATTTTTTTAAGTGCCTCAAGGCAGGGCCCGTGGAAGGAATGTGGGAAGTCCATGCCACACATAAGTCATCGCACAGACGAATGGGTGAAGAGAGATAACATGATGGCTGCTATAGATGGAGCAGGGGCAGGGGGATGACATGATGTGACATTACTGAATTAGTTGAGGAGACGATGGTTTGCAAGACTTTGAATATGTGAGCAAAGATTACAATTCAACATGGGGAAGGGAGTCATGAGAGGGATTCAAAACTGAGGGGGTTTCAATGACAGGAAAACTGACATGCTATTGAGTGCTCCACACCTGCCCTTCCCATTGGTACTCACTGATGCTGATGGGAGACTTAGATACATCCTAGTTTTGGGAGAGCTGGAAAAACACTTATAGTATGAGCAGATTTATTGATTGCCTTTCCACACAACAACAGGCAATACCTTAAGTACAGTTGATGAATGGGACAACAAAACTTCCAAATTATTGCAAGGAAAGGCTGGACCCCTTGGCTTTTGCATTTTCTCAGAGCCTGTTCCAACTCTGATAAACGTAATTATTTTTGAAAGATCATCCTAGATCATCTGAGTAGTTTGCCAGAAAGATATTTACGCAAGTTGTGGTATTTTTTTTATCTGTTTGATTGACTGACTGATTACAGGAGAGAGATTGCAGAAGGCATCTCTTTCTACAGAACTGTGCATCCCTTAAAAATGCAGTTACCGTTTTAACTTGAGTTTAGCTACCTGCTACTTGAGCAGGACAGTAGGAAGGTAGCGCTGGCAAATGTTTATGGCAGGGGCACAGGTTTAAAGGAGGTTGTTTTCATTGTATTTCTGTTCATTTTAATCTGTAAGGAGCACAAATCCTCTTCGTCATTCGTGGCAAGAGACAAGATGCTAAACCAAACATCTCTCTTTAATCTCTTGCAAGTCACTAAGTTTAGAACAGGGTGTAAAAGACGTGGAGTCTCCACTGTGTTTTCTCCAAGAAAGAAACTGTAATTGTTCTGTTCTTGAGCAGCACTTGGCTGCCTCATCAGTCACTCCTCTGAAGACATATATTATAAATAAACTTTTAAATATCAAAGTGACGCATTTGAGTTGATGTTTGCTGCCGTTCTGATTCTCCAAACTGGATGGGTGCTCTCCCTCACCGTGTACTAATTTCTCCCAGCCCACGTTGCCGGTCACCCCACATTACAATCAAGGTCACACAACATCACGGCGTCGGAGTTGGCTAAAGCTGATGGAGCCCTTTACCCAGAGAATCCTCAATTCGCAATCAACATTGAAAACCCACGGCAAAACATTACCAAAATTAGACTGCCGGAGCTTTGCTCCGTGCATTGCTTCTTTCTGTGCATCTTGCCACCTACAGCAGAATGCGCTTACAAACCCTCTGCCTGCCGGCGCGCCGAAGAAAGTCAACTACATCTCGCTCAGACCGACCACACCGAGTTAAGCGCTCCCGGGGGCTCGGAGCCGGCCGCCCAGCCCTGACACTCCGTCCCACATCAGCCGACACGGGGGAGACCGCGCCGAGAAGCGCAACAGCTCTCCCTGCTCCGGGGGCCGCCTGCGCGACCACCACCCCGCCGCCACCCGCCCGCACCAGCTCCCACCCCGCGCTGCCGGGGTTGCCGGCCGGGGGGCTCTGCCTGCCGCCCCCGCGCCCCCGCTCCGGCCCCGCCGCTCCCCGCTCCGCTCCCTGCATGCCGGCGGGCGGGCTGGCGCGGCGCAGCTCGGGCAGGCTCGGGCGGCCCTACCTGGACAGAGCCCCAGAGCGAGTGGAGAGCCCAGTGCAGCAGCAGGGAGGGCCAGCAGCGGCGGAGCAGCCCCAGCAGCTCCCGGAGCATCATCCCTCCTGGGCGGGCGGGCGGGGGCACGGGGTCCGGACGACCTGGGGAGGGAGCAGAGCGAGCCGGCAGCAGAGGCGTTGGCTCGCACCCATCCCCGGAGCGCGACTGTCCCAACTTTAATTCTGGAGGGGAGGGAGGGAAGGAGGGA
>WTSP01007658.1:0-40010 GCA_025331215.1 Actenoides lindsayi
CCCCCCCCCCCCCCCCCCCCCCCCCCCCAGCTCGCAGGGAGTGACTCACGGCAATCTGCTTTTTATTCCGCCTATTAAAGCAATCTGCCGCCATTTCGTATGCTAAGGCCCGTGTTTAGACCAATTCGTGCTAAACTGCACTTGCTTTCCAACCCGTCTGCCGAGCTCCCCGGGGAGCAGCGGGCAGGGCAGGGCAGGGCCGGGCTGGGTCGGGCAGGGCAGGGCCGGGCTGGGTCGGGCCGGGTCGGGCCGGCCCCCTCCGGCCCCCTCCGCCGTGGCGGCGCTGCCCGGTGCCGCCTACCCGGCCCCCGCCGGCAGCAGGAAGCATCTCCGGACAGCCGGGGATGCAACCCCCTTGGCAAGGATGTGGCCCCGCTACCAGCATCGGGTTCTTAGGTTTGGGGTTTTTTTCGGGGGAAGAAAGGAAGGCAGGACAGGCTCCACGTTAAGGCTGTTTGCAAAGTTCAGCCTACTTTCTGGCCTCGTTACGGCTCCTGCTGGGATCAGAGCCGTCTGGGAGCAGGCATCCTGCGAGGAAAGCTGCCTTTTAGCCACTGTGAAAGACTCGACACCTTTGTGTTTCTCTTCACACTCGAAAAAGCTGTGCCTTTCTGTGTCTCTGGCAGAAGTGTCTGCCAGCTAATAGCTAAACTCGGCACCACGTTCTGCAGAATACAGACATGCCTTTATTGTGATACTTTAATAATTCTGCCAATCTTTTGCTTTTTGTCTGCAGAATCAAGTTGCTATTGTAAAGACCCACTGCTTGAAACTTCCCCAAGCCCAGTTGCCAGACTCATGATGCTGCAAAAACGTCAATACATACTGCCACCAAACTGCTCAGCTCTGCATTTCAGTGTAATGACTCTGGCAGAGATGCTGTTCCAATAGTCACGCAGATCAGTTGCAAAAAAAGAGGGCAGCCTCGAATCAAGGTCTATAATTCATCTGGACTGAAGAAAAAGTTTGAGATAAACTCCATTTATTTTGTAGGCCTAACTTCTTAATTTATTCTCCGGCCAGTTGTAGGGGTGTGCACAAGAGCACAGTTGTCTCTGTCTGTGTTGGTAGCATAGTTGTACTTCTGCACACCTGTAATTTCTTTCTTTCAGTGGAAAGAGTTGCTCCCTTTACTTATGAGGCCAAGAGGAGAAAAAAGCAGCGTTTAAAATAGGAGCATCGCAGTAAATTCTGTAAATGACTCCTTCAGCTGAACATGTGTGAGAAGTGACAGTGTGCAAAAGTTCTATTTGTATTTCAAAACAACAGCAAATGCGAATACTGTAGAAACGAGTTGTAGACCTGTTCAACTGCGCTGCATATCTATAGTCTGTCCTCATAGTTGTCTTTACACAGTAAATACTTCTTGCTTCTACTCCGTAACTCAAGAGCAGAAACCAAGAAGTCCAATGACCTTTTCCATAAACCAGCTGGGAATAGAGTAGCAGTTTGATGTTGTACCCATGTTTTCCATTTTGTGTCAGTTGCACACCCTTACCGCATGAACCACTGCGAAATTTAGAATTCGCTAAGTAATTACATTATTTAGTGTATTTTGTAAAGAAGTGAAGCAGTTTGCTCTTCCAGAAGAGCTGTATGACCTGCAAAATAAATACCGATAAATCATGAATTAACTGATGTTAGCAAAATTACTCTTCTCTCTACTTTCCCTCTATCTTTTTTTTTCTGATCAGACTTTAAGACAGGTCTACGTATATTAAGCAGTCAGAGTTGCAGGATATGGTCCACCTGCTGTGATAGAACTGCATTGATTGTTCCTCCTATGTGTAAATGAAAATGAGTATAAACAATAAAACGCTTTACTGTGTTCTCAGAGTGGTAGCAATTGTGTGACTGAAAGGAGTACTTCTTGGTTTACCTGTTTTCTCAGTATTGACTTTTATTTGATGAGTCACTCAAGAAAGCAATTGATGAAGGCTGAAATTGCAAGCTTTGATCAGTGGTTAGATGTTTAACAGGCAGCTTTGCTTCCGTCCTAACCATTATTGCTAGGTATACTTCTTACTATTTTCATATAATCCCAGATTAATTTTTTAGATTTTTTTTTTACAAATATTTTTCTTACTCCATTAAAAGCAAACAAAACTTAATTTAACACTTGGTAGATACTCTAATCAATGCTTTTTTAAAACTGTATATATGTATTCTAGGTGAGGGCTGTTACAAAGACTGGAAAAATCTTACATGATTTATCTAGCTGTTATTCTTCAGAGACCCATTCAATTAATAAGGATTTATTTACCTAATTGAATAGTAAAGCAAGAACCTGACCCTCTGTGGCCCTAAAACTCTCCTTAACTGTAAAGAGGAAGATGTGGTCATGAGCAGGAAAGAAGTCTGCAAGATACAAATTAAAGTATTTATTAGAAAATAAACATTTTTCAGTAACTTGAAGAAATCAAAAAGACTTGCTTTAAAATTGCATACCTTTTAAATTATTAAAAACAAATGTGATTCAAGTCAGTATCTTATTTTGAAGTGCTTATATGTTTATTTTTTTTTGCATACATGAATTGAAAAAAGCAAGGAACATAGCATCAAACAATGCTTAACTTACTCTTGTTTATAATTTTCCAGTCTTGTAGAATTAATTTTGTTTATCCCACATTCTCAGTGAATTCACTAGGCTTCTTGTATGGAAAATTAGACTGCAAAATTAATATTTTCAGCATTTCCACAGAGAGTTTGAGTCTTCTGTCAGTTCTACAAAGTTCTGTGACTTGGAGGGAATGAGGTTCAGGAGTTGGGACTTTCCTGATCCTCACACTGCTGGAGTATACCTTCATCTTCAGCAACTGGAAGCAAATATTGCTGACTTGCCATTGTGATGTGAGGATTTTGCTGAGAAGCTGATTCATCAAGAAATTATCCTTCCAAGTTTATGCTGAGGCTCTGAACTTTCAGCTCAAACAAACATTTCAGATATCCACTGTTGGTGCTGGGAAGACAGTCAGTGTGAAAGAGTGACCTGGGGCCAGAGGAGAGGAAGCTAACTGGAGCCCTGCTGAGATACCTCCTAGTTAAAGGCATTGTGCTACCTGAGCAACATCATCTAGTTCAGAAAACTGTTCCTGCTGGGAAATAGGTAGAGTGAGGACACACATCTGTTCACAGTGAAAGAGAAGAAATGTAGGGCAAACATCACTCAGTGCCGGAAAATGCAAATATGTAAAACACATTCCAAGATTCACATAGTGTGTTTTAGGACAGGAAGGATGGATCCTGTGAGCTTCACTTCTCTGTGACTGTTTTAAAAGATGTTAGAATTCAGGGATGTGGCAGTGAACTCTGTAGAGATCTGAGGACGTTGCTGTCCTGCCTCTCCCCATTCCCTTGCGGTGCCTGATCACTGCGCTCTGCCTCTGGAAGGATGGGAGAATTTTCAGTAGGAGAGGCTTGCCTTTCTGTCCACCCTGTCTGTACTCCTGTGAAAGAGACTCAGAGGACCATCCCTCTTGGCATTATTTTTTCATGGAAACCACTTCATGACCCTGTGCATCCAAAGGTGCTTAGTCTCATGCTGATCTCTCATTACAGAAGCAGCATGCTTTCCTCTTACCGATTTATTTGTTGCATTGAGTTCAGACATTGTCAAATGATGTTGAGACAAATCTCTGCTGGGCATTGAGGTTTGAAGTTGATCACACATTTGCAAACCTCACACTTCTCTCCTTCCATGGTAAGGGATATGTGCATGATAGTGTTGCTGACGGCAAGCTTTGCAAAACTTGACATCAAGAGTAGCTACAGTTGTGGGAACAGATGTTTTGAGTCTCATAGCTGCGCTATTTTCCTAGTATTCATCATTTTTTTCTTAATTCCAATTAATAAAACACAGATGTGGAATATAGAAATTGAGGGGGGAAATCCCTTGAAATGAGCCTTCATACAGACATGCAGCAGCCTACAAAATTCTACCTCCTCTGCACGTGTAAAAGAAAATTACTTGACTAATGTGCCAAGGTTCCATGAGACAAAAGGGATTTCAACTAACTCTCTGGACATTTATACCATATTCACTGCCACAGTGTCTGAAGAAGCTAGCCTGGCCTTTAGCCTCCATCAGGGCCATTTAGAGCCAGGATCCATTTGAAGCAGCTGATTTACACCCTCTGCCCCTGCCTGCAAAAAAACAATCTGCCTTCCATTAGCAGCGCACTCCCATGGCTTTCTGATTCACAGTTGTTGCTCCTGTGCTCTCTTGGTGAGGAAGGGCTGGATATTGTCAGAAGTAAGCACCTTTACCTGAAAATCCAGATCAGTCTAAAGCTATTCTTTCAGGGAATGAAGTGAAGAAAAACCCCAAGTAGTAGTAACATTGGAGAACAAGCTTTGCGATTTGCAGCAGCAAATAAGGCTGAGCAGTGTGGCTGAGGGCAGTTCTGTATTCAAATGGTGAAATCCCATTCGAACTGAAATGCAGCAGAGATTGAAGAACAGTTTTCTCCACCAAAGAGAGCCTGTAGCAAAGAAAGAGGGCAAGGAAGTACACAACCTACAAGTCTAGATCTGGGTGTAAGGAAAAAACTCTTGGGTCTCAAGACCCCAGCAGACATATGAGCAAACAGTTTCAGAGGAAACTGAGACCTGCAGGAAAATTACAGGTGTATGTTTATTCGATAAAGTAGATGCTAACTTCCTTCCTTGTGTTGGGAACTTTTTTGTCTTTAGGGGAACTACACGTATTTGAGATATATCCTTAAAATAATAAAAAAATATTGAGCATGAAACATTTATATGTAGAATGATCATATAGAAAAGCAAGCAGAAAATGAAGCTTTTTGATCAATCGCATATTAAGCTTGAAAGATGTAATATAACAGGCAACTCAGTAGCTGAGGTGAAGAGGAGATCCACAGGATATCAAATTTACAATATAGAGATCAAAATCTCTTACCTGAGTCATTTTCAGGAGCTGGAGAAAGGAAATCTTTGCTGTTCTCCGAGATCAAACTCCTTGAAGTCATCCTTATAAAGGAACAAGACTTTTTATTGTCTTTATACAGATAGTACTTTGAAAGTTACAAAACAAAGTTCATGGCTGCAGGGCTTTCTTTGAGTAATCATAGGTTCTGTCTTTTCAGCTAAATGGTTGTAGAAAAATAGGAAAGACAGGAACAGGGTGTGATTATGTAAAATAACCCCTTTTTGGCATTTCTTTTGTTCTATATAACCGAGGCAAAACCCTGGAATAACAGGAAAAAAGGATCTGGATAATTCAGGCATTAATGAGGGTATGTTAGATTTCAGGAACACGTTTAGGATATAATGGGGCAAAAATAACAAATAAATTTTCAGAATTCAGAGAAATGGAAATTAAAAGTTTCCTTCAACACAGATACCTCAGGGGTCTCACTATCCTCATATTAGTTTCATAATACCATTTCTAAAAACTCTGATATTCCCAGGTATGTTCAAATGAACATTTATTAATACATTCATACTTGCTTTTGTATTAAGGCACATGCTTCCCAAGCTCATTCATTTTTCCTATAGGTTTCAAATTGCAATTACTTTGTGCTCTTTTCTACCTGCATACTGTGTTTAGAACATGAATCTCATTTGGACCCAGCCCTTTGAAGTCTAGTCCCTGAAATGATGAGAAGCATTTTTTCAAAAGGAGTATTAGGATCAGTACATTTAAGAGAATTAGTGCAAAAGCAAGGTTCCTGTTTCCTATGTACAAGAGAAGCCTGTCCTTGAACTCAGTTCCTAGAAAATACATATATAAAAATAAATATATTTGAAGGACACAGATATGACATAAGGTGGACTGTAAACCAGTGCAGACGTACAAAACAGCCAGGTGTTTGGGCAGCAGAAGGAAGCAAGTAAAGCATCAGTGCTAAACTTGTAGTGGGATGGGTGTCTCTGAGTCACAAGGAACATACCAAAACTGCATTTAGTTGAGTTCAGAAAGATGCAGAGGATCCATCAAAGAGTGAAGGGTGAGGAGAGCTTCACAGTTACATCAGAGACTGAAGGGTGAGAGTAGTTTATAGGTAAGAGTTGGTGAAGAAGCCTGTGTTCCCTGGGGCCCCCACAGGCTCTCTCTCACCTGGTGCTAGATGTTCCTGGCTCAGGGCAGCTCTGACACAGGAGCCGCATGGCCATGGATCTGGCTACTGGGAGGACTGTGTTAGGGGAGCCAAATCCAGTAGCCTGGTAGATGTGAGGCTGGACAGCTCCATGCCCCAGGTACAACAAGTGGTGAAGCTGAGCATGTATTCCCAGGTACATGCATACACACATGCAACACATACATACACACTGCCAGTCACACAGATCAACAGAGGCAGACACACTCAGTGCTCGCATCAGCACAAATAGCACCAGTGACTGCTTAGAGCTCTCCTAAACTGGCTAATCAGGATGGAGGTCCACTAGTAAGAAAAAAAAAAATTAAAAAAAAAATATATATGTACACACACGTATGTATGCACATGTATATACAAGGTGGATCCCTCCAGCAGTTGGGCTCAGACACTGGATCCCAGTGCCCACAGCTGTTTGCATCTGGACATATGAGCCCCCAGTGGTGCAGCCTCACTCCAGCTGCTGGTACAGACCATTGCACACGCACACACACACACATGCACGCATACTTGCACACTCACACATGCGCACACACACACACACACACACACGCACATGCACATGCCTGGCTCCCAGGGCACTTCACCCACTCCCTGGCTACTCTGGCTTGACCTTTGTGAGTGATCACACGCATATGCATGCTGGTCTTTCCAGGTTTTGCACAACTGTTACTGGCTCTTGGACCTCCAGCCACACACACGCACAGAAAATAGAGACTCTCACTCAAGGAACCAAGTTAGAAAGTTTAAGAAGACACGACAGACTGCACTGATCTGGCAAAGAGCATGGTCAGGCAATCATACAAGGCCAGCCCCTTTTATCCCTTTATCACTCTGTCATGTCACAGAATCACAGAATCACAGAATGTTGAGGAAAAACTTTCTCACTGTGAGTGTCACAGAGCTCTGGAACAGGCTGCCCAGAGGGGTTGTGGACCCTCCTTCTCTGGAGACATTTAAAACCCACCTGGACGCGTTCCTATGTGACCTGCTCTATGTGGTCCTGCTCTGGCAGGGGGGTTGGACTAGATGATCTTTTGAGGTCCCTTCCATCCCTTAATATTCTGTGATTCTATGACATGACAGTGTAATAAAGGGGTAAAAGGGGCTGGCCTTGTATGATTGCCTGACCGTGTCGTTTGTTCCTACACTTGTTCTCCCCCAAACGACCCTGAGCTCTCCCTTTGGTTCCCCATCTAAACATCCCACTCTTGTGCTATCCCTAAATGCTCTTCCCTTGTGTCTCATAATGTGTCCCATACCCCTAGGTAGTAATCTCCCCAGTCCAAAAGGGGCTCCTGTTGACTCACGGTGATGTTTTTTGTGTCTGAAGACAGGCTGAAGCTCCCCTGGAACAGCTCTGGGAAGGACACAAATAGCCTGTACCTCCTTTAATTTGTGTCCCTCAGAATCACCCTGTGCTCTTCTGGGTTTGTGGAGATGGGCCTTTGATGGCCCTTTGTCCCCTCCATGATGGGTCTGGGAGGAGCTGAGCGAGGGTGTTATGTGGCTTTCCCCACCTGCCATATGCTCAGTGATCCTTTGTAGGGGTGCAGATGAGCTTATCAACATGTAACCTAACATTTAATCTCTTTCAGGGAAAAAATGAGAAGGGAAATAGCTGGCAGCCGCTGTTCCAGATGTCAGAAGGCTAAATGTCTAATATAGGTTGAACTAATTAGTATGTCAGAAACTGCCTAACAAAATATAGCAGGAGCGTAAAAAATATGTTGTGTGGTCTTCATGCCAAATGAATGTATAGACACCATGGGCAAAGCATGATGGACACTTCATTAATGTTTATAAATACGTAAAGGGTGAGTATCAGGAAGATGGAGCCAGGCTCTTCTCAGTCTCAACCAATGATAAGACAAAGGGCAACAGGTGCAAGCTGGAACACAGGAGGTTCTACATACATATGAGAAAAAAACTTCTTCATGGTGAGGGTAACAGAATACTGGAACGGGCTGCCCAGAGAGGTTGTGGGGTCTCCTTCTCTGGAGGCATTCAAAACCTACCTGGACGTGTTCTTGTGTGACCCAGTTCAGCTGGGGGCTTGGAGTAGATGATCTTTCAAGGTCCCTTCCAATCCCTAACATTCTTTGATTCTGTGATTATGTGATTGTTTAGATGGCCACTAACCAATCTTCAGCAGCTCATAAATGAGTATTTCAGAGCTATTCTCTGTTTCGAGACCTTGAAGAATAATGGTCTTTATGTGTCAGGTCAGAGCTAGATCTTGCATATCCCAAATTTAGATCTTACCTATCAGACAGCTAGATCGTAAGTGCCTTTTGTGCAAGCTTTCCGCCTTTGATGAATTTTGTGCTAATAGAAAAGATGATTGAAGGAGTCATCATGACAAGTTAATCAGTCTCTCATTTATATACTTGCACTTTGGCTAAAATTTCATCAGGAGTTACCATTGGTTCCTTATGAGATTACCAGTAAGGGACTGCACAAGTATTGGTGCCTGGACAATATACTCACATAGTTAAATATACTTCTGAGCAGTATATTTACATACAACTAAATCGAGAGACCAATACATTCCTTATTTTCAAATAAGACTAAGAGGTGACCTCTAAAGTCTGTGATTTGGAGCCTCACAGGAACCTTGGGGAGAGGCTGTTCTATTGAGCAGCAGCCAAGTCCCACAGATGTGTGTAAGACATACACTATGCAACATTTTCACTAGAGAGGCTGGAAAATCAGTGAGCAAAGGTGAGTGATGCTGAGAAAGGCAAAATAATGTAATATAATAATGTAAATAATGTAGTAATCCCACCTATGAATGCACAATGAAAGCACAAAAATACTTCTTTTAGATAGACTGAGGACACTGTTCTGTGAAAAGAACTGCAGTCAAAAGAACAGACAAAAGATTGCATATATAAAACAAGGCAGAAGACAGTGTTGTTTCACCTTGTAAATCTCTGTGTCCTGTATCCTGTGTACTAGGAGAAGGTCAAATCTGCTTCAGAAATCATATAGCAGAACTAGAAAACATTCAGGAAAACAAAGACTGTCATCAGGGTGTGACTGAAGCCTCTTTTGGTCACAAGAAATCCTGCACTCTATTACAAAGGTATCTGAGAAGGTGCTTGAGGCTTCCTCTTTGTACCATGCAAGGACAACTCAACAATGAGGCAAGGGAAAGCAGGCACATTCAGAGTACAACCATTGTTATAGGAAACAGCTCATTTCTAAATGCAGTTCTGCTCAGTCTGACTCCACTGTGCCTGAAAATTCCCAGGAAGCATTTCTGATGCTTTTCTTGTCTCTAGTTGTACTGAGGAATGCTGATTGCCCAGTCCATCCTGTCCTGCTTCTGCATTAGTCATCGAGGAGCTAAGACCCTTGGCTATTCTGCCAGTTTTCCTGCCATGACTCCTCTGTTAGGTGTTAAGTTGCAGCTGAAAATGGACACCAAATGGTACAGTAATGATTGCATTCAAAGAAGGCATCACCTTAGGTCTTTCAGAGTGAGCATCCAATGAATGAGGTTTCTGGAGATGGTATATTGCTCTGAAAATCTAGGGCCCAGTGCCTGATGCTCTGGATTATTAAGTGAGTCTCTACACCTAGAGAATAACAGAATAATTGAAAAAATAATCATCCTGCAATTTCCCAGAACAAGGGACTTCAGGGTACTATAAGGAAAGAAGGCTCAGCATGCTTCTCTGTGTTCTTCCTCATCTATATACAATTAGAGGGCATTAGCTTTCATTTACGAAGGAAGGATTTTATCTCTTCTGTCTTTAATCAAATCACAGACCTTCTCACCAGTTCATAAATTTGCACTGCTATAACTCAACTTCAACAGAAAGCAATTGGATGTCAGTGCCCTCTAGGATATACTTGCCCAACTACTTTTTAAAAATGCAATATTTACTTCAATTAAACATGAGTTAGTAGTAGTGGAAGTTTAAGATTTTGCTAAAGGAACATTGAATTGATTTCTGCCTGAATGACAGGTTTCAGTCACACTTCAGTTACAGTACACAAAATATTCTAGGAGTTTTGTCAGCAGATATAATTGAGTTCCTTTAATCGGGCTTAGGGCAAGATCCTAAAGGGATTCCACCAGGCTTTTGCAAAGCTGCATGGCTACTAGTTCGTTTAATAGGAGGAGGTTCTTCACATTCCTTCAACTTCCTTTACACATGGGATTTTTGCCTGAGTAATGTATTTGGATTAAATCCTTGAATTGTCTAGAGACAATGCTTCTGCTTGAAGGATAAGAATTCAGACCCATCATTAAAAACACAGTAGAAAGAATGATGTGTTTCCGATTGCATTTAATGAACTAGTTGTTGCTCCTAAGGAGAAGAGCAAAACTGGTGTTTGTATAGTTGCAGATTAGTTTTATAAGAAAAAAATAAGTGGATTTTTTTTAATGTTTTTAAAGTAATCTTAAGTGTTCTCTTCGGTTGTTTGAAAAGTTGAAGTTTTCAAACCCACCTTTTTCAAATGCAAGGTTCATGCCCCTCCTTTTCCAAATGTCTTATGTATTCCTAAAAAATGACTTGTGAAACTGAAAATTATAAGAAAGGCGTATCAAAAAGGAGAGTCAATAGTGGCAGGAAAATTATATCTTCTCTAAAAGATATCCTGAATGTGGCAGTAGCTTTTTATTTAATGGACCTGCATTTATCAACATAAGTGCTTCCAAGTCTCAAAAAAAACTTTCCAGGCTAAAAGACTCATTTAGCTCAAGACTTTACATACTCTTACTCACTAGATTAGTAAGAAAGTACCTTTTTTCAGTACTGTTGTGGAGTTCACATTGGCAAGTATTGATTTCCTTTAATATCTGAGATGACTGCAATTTTACTTTCATGTAATGAATAAAATGCGGCTTCCTTTGACTGAGGGAACATGTGGTCCATTAGTGACCAAACATCACTACTTGGCAATGATTATAGACTCCTGACTGCCAGTAGACAGTGATATTACAGCTGTAAATCAGTCAGCAATCTGGCCAGAAAGCTGTAGACCTTCAGAAGTAAACCCAGTCACACATGTCAGTCAGCTTTGCTTGGGCTGTAACTTACGCACCATGGAGGGGGTGATTTGACTGCTCATCTCACTTTGCTAACTGGAACTGATGGAGTTTGGGATCTGGTCCAGAGAGTCAGGCAGACCCACGTACGTCTGGGAAGGTCCTGTGAAATGCTGGCAGGGGCAGGAGTGGGACTGTGGGGGATACTTTTCTGTTCTCTGCCATGGTAGCCCAGCTTGGGTCAGTCTGAGATGGCTCCCACTGCTGCTGGGGAAGAGATGTGACCAGCTTCCATTTCCCAAGACAGAGGCACAGGCATTTGGGAAAGAACCTGGCGAGCAGCCCAAGAATAAGGAAAGTAGAGAAAAATACTTTTTCCTTCATTTAGTTGGCATCTGGCAGAAGCAGGGCAGGGTGCCTGTTGGAAAGACAGCTGATGTTTAGCACCAGCCATGTGTTTGAGTGTTTGGACACTTATTTCATGATGTTTTGAACAAAAGAAACAATAGATAGATAAATGCATTTATATTCTCTGACCTCCGTGAGCAGCTTAACAACTCGTTTTCCAATCCTCACTCAATTTAAGAAGATGTCTCATGGATTTCATTTTTTTCTTGCAATGCTGAAATTCGGTGTGAGACAATCTCTCAACATAATTGCTGAGACCTCCTGCCCCAGGGAAAATAATTTTTGGTTTGCTCCCCATGTTTTACTACTCTTCACCTTTATCTTCACCTTTACAGGAGATCCAAGGCTTTGCTAGCCTCAGTGGTTGCCCAAGCTGTATTTCACAGTGCTACTCCCCTGTACCATGTCCATGTGACCCATCACAGCACCCATGTCATGGGCACTGCCCCCGCCATGGACATCCTGGGTCCCTGTAGCAGTGTTCTGCCCAAGAGGGATTATCAAGTGGATGTGGGAGCAGAAAAAAGACTGAATTGTTTTTGACCTGCTAAGTATCCCAGAGTAACATTGTGCCTCTGTTCCCCTCTGTTAAGGAAGACAATGATACCAGTCTTCTTCCTTTGGGAAATAAGCATTATTATCATCCTATACTTTTCAGAACACATTTGTGTCAGTCCTAGGAGATCCAGTTTCCAATGGAGTAGGAATTCATTAGAGTACTCTCAGGATTAGGCCCTCAGTGTTTCAGAAACAATGATGACAGTTGCAGCCTCCTACCCCATCCGCAGTTGCAGAAAATGTGATATAGGATGACAGACAGCATTTTTAATCCTTTTGGCTTTCAGATGATGTAGCTTTATGGCCTGTTGCAGGCCAGACCTAAAGATTCAGAACACATGGTGCTCTTTTAAAGTCCTGTCACATCCCTCTCCTGTGTGTCTCAAAGTGTACCTCTGCTATGAGCTGCTTTTTTCCATGTTTCAGGATAGAATGCAGAACAATGCTGAGAGCAACTGTTGATTTACCTACAGTCTGACAGAGAAACAGCAAAATACAGGTGATATCAGAACCCAGACCTCTGCAGAAATCTGTATCTTTACTGCTTAAAATGATGGGAAGTTCAGACCTCTTCATTACCAGGCAGAGCAGTCCACTAGTCCTCTAGCTTGCAACTTCATAACACTGCCAGTGATCTTCAGGTGTGAGTGCCACATGATATCTCAGGGCTTCCGGGGTCTGTGCATACTCCTCTCTACCTTGCTGTATGCTACAGAGCTTTCTTAACTACATTTTCTCTGTTACCAGCTCTCAAATCATCCCTAAAATGTCCCAGGATCCTCATTTTGAGTAATGTCAAAGCTGGATGTTTAAAATACGTTGTCATTAAAGAGTTACCTTTAAAACCCTTTAAGTCAAGTTAAAATGAACAGAAGTATCTTTATGCATATGTCAACAGAGTTGAAGAAGTTTTAAAAAAATGCGTGCAGAAGTGCAAGGAAATAGCTCCACACTTACTGGTCTCTTTAGTTAACATTCATACTCTTCCTTACCCTTCACGTTTCATCCAGGAGACTCACAGTCATCCTTCCTGAGGGCTGGGATCCACTTGCCTTTTATCAAACTCCAGAAGTGTCAGGTCCCGCCTTTTCTTTGTGTTGCAGACATGGATCTGGACTTTGCAGTCAGGTCTGACTCTTTGGAGTTAGACAAGCGCCAGTCATTCCTAGCAGCTGCTTTGTCCCCTACTTAGCCAGGAAAGAGTTCTCACTCCTTTTTTACTTCCTGACAAATCTTTTATCTCTTCCCTCTAGCTTTGGAAAGGTTACTTTTTGTTGGGTGTTCTGCTGGTGGTGTTCTCTTAGTCTAGACAGTAAAGTCAGTTCACTGGGATTTCTGTGCTTGACTAAACCGCTAGTGAATCAGGTATCCGCTGGGAGCACTCCTATTCTATAAGGTAGTCTAGAGAAGGAAGCCTTTTCATCCATTGATCCTTAGATATTTCATCCATTGATCCTTTCATATATATATACATTAACCATCATACTGTACACAGCAATGCAAATACAACTTAATATGGTAGGAGAAAATCCATGCAACCAAAAGCATGCAGCTGGGTCTGCATTACTCAAATTGTTAGCTATTTTTATTAATTCAGAGTAAGACTAATAGATCTAAAGCTGCATAGTACCTGTAATATTTCCTTCATTCTGTGGTATACATATGTGTTTTAAGTTGGTTGTTAAACAGGCAGGCTGAATGTGTTAATTGAGAGATATAGTTGCAATCTCCATCATGGAATCTTTGGGAGGAGGGGTAAAGGAAGAGTAAAGTAATTTTTTGTTCATCAGTGTTGTGTGACATCTCTCACAAGCAAAGAGGCGGAAAGCTTTCTTGCAGACATGAGATATTCTGCTTTGAGATGAGTCAGAAAGGGGTTCTCAGCCTTTGCCCTGTTCTCTTCCCTGCCCAAGTGGGTGTGAGTGTGGGGAAAGAAGGCTTGTAGCAGATGCAAGAACCATCATAACAAAATGATCCTATTTTAACTCAATAGTGGCAGAAAGGTTCCAACTAAATCTAAGCGAAAATGAAGTACAGCATAGCTGCTGTTGAATTCAGTCAGGGGAAACACGTATTACTAAGTGTAATATTAATGATGCTGTTGCCATTTTATCTTTTGTAACTTTAATCCATAACTGAAAACCTATGTTTCTGAAGTAACTTTCTTTTAATCTGTAATCTTGTCTAGCAATAAATCTGGTTAGTCATCTGACATATAGCAAAGCATTCTATACTGGCTACTAATCTTAAAACTGTGCCACTGGACACCTTGAAAAATTGCTGAGTTATCTAGTATATTATGTTTCTCTTGTCTAAAGAGCAGCAGGATAAATCCCTGTAGATGTTCCATGGTAGTTTATCATGACATTAAGAAAAGGAAGAAATGTCTTCTTGGGACCAGTGATGACTAGTGAAATTTTCTGATTGGCAATAAAAAGATGGGAGTATAACTAGTGGGCTCCTTAATGGCTTTTAACTGAGACCAGACATGACAGTAACCTGTAACTTTGGGGTAATGTTGCATTTGGGGTTAACAGTGCACTCCATCTCATCTTTGAGGAATACTGTAAGAGTCATAATGTCATCTTTGATCTCTACATGTCTTCTTTCTCTCCAACACTTTATTTACTATGGCTGCAAAATCTTTTGATATGTCCAGTCCTCCTCTGTACATTTTAACAGAGATTAGCCCAGCTGGGGACCGAATTTCAGGTGGGGATTTTAAGGGCTGCAGTAGTATAAGGTCAAAAGGTCCATCCATTGAAATGTTGTTGATCTGTTTTTTGCAGTCAGTAGTGATGACAGAGTGCTATGTCAGAATTATATTTAGATCCCCCTTACTGCACAACTTTCCTGGCCACGCATGTGTTGTCAGCAGGGTGCACACTGTGCATTCTTGGGAAGAGTCAAACTCATGAATCTGGAGCCACAGAAAGAAGCCAAAAGGGCTTTCTCTTCTCAGTGACAGAAGAGCAGCATTAATAACGATCTGTGCAGTGTATGAGGGTCAAAAGAAATAAAAACCATAATATTTTCTCTCTTTGGTAAAGAGAAAAAGGAATAAATTACTGTTTAAAGAGTAATTCAGGATGTTATCTGAAAATAATTACTTGGACAACAACATATTGAAGCCAGACTACAGACACACACCAAAATGAAATGAGGAAATATTTTATCAGTGAGTAAAACATCTTGTGTTGGAATTCATTGATAGCTCTCAGGTTTTGCTAGCTGCTACATTTCCCTCAAAAAATATGATATAAAATCTATGGAAGATGAAAAATCTATAGGAGAGAATTCTTGTTTTAGAAGAGCATGGTACAGACAGGAAAGGGTGACAACATTTACCTCAACGTACCTCTGCCCATGAATCAGACTCTGAGTAGGCAACAGATGGCTTATACAATTCTATTATTTTTTTAGTATCAAAGTTTACTTTTTTTCTGATCTCTCTTTGATTACATTTAGCCCTGGCCAGTCCTTTCTTTCCATCTTTGTACAGTCCTTATATTAAATCTTCTTTTCAATTTTATTTAAAATTATGCCTATTAATAATTACCTCTTTCAGTTGAGCTCTTGCTTTTCTGAGTTTTTCTCCATCTACTATAAGGTTATTTTAACTTTTTGTCTCATGTTTGTGTTCACCGTTTGTTTTTGCAGTTACCAGCTAGGGAAACAGCTACTCCCATTGGGTCAATGGAAGGCTTGATTTCTATCACTGGAAAGATGCCATGCATTTAAACCAGGGAAAATACTGAACACTAATAGCTGGTGGAGGGGAATGGAGTTCTGATGATGGGATTGAAATTTATTCCAGTGAAGACAAATAATAGAAAAAGACTTAAAATGTGGGACAATTGGATAGCTATTGCCTCTGGGAGAGGTCTGGACCTCTGTACCCCAAGGGATTGAATGTGACAGCTATTATATGTCATACAGTAGAAAATGTCAGAAAAAGTGTGATCAAGAGAAGATGTGTCACTGTTAGGAAGTCTCAATTTTAGCAGAAATCTTGCACAGTGTTGTAGGGTATAGATTTTAATCCTAAACCAAGTTTTAAATATATAAATCCATCATAGTCCTATTGACTTCAACAATGGTGAACCTTACTCGCACGATACAAAGCAGGCTTCTCAGGTAAGAGTATGTCTGACTCTTCTTTGGACAACAGTAAGAAAATATGCACCACATCTGGAAATATCAGGAATATGTCAGAATTGTTTTTTTGATATTAGATCAGCAAATATATACAGTAACTGACTTACTGAAACATTCATACCATTCATTAATAATCCTCATCACAGGTTTGGCTTGGCCAGTCTGATATCACAGAGCCTGTAGCTGAGGTGGAAAAGATGGTTCCACACTTCAGCCTGCAGCAAAGACCAAGTAAAGAAACTGGGTTTTGATGTTTAATTGCTAGCGATCTGGCTGCAGACATCAATGGATATTTGAAATTTATATATTTAGGTGGGGTGTGGAGGAGGGAATATGAGGTAAAGTTGTTTACGTGAATGTGGCCTTTAAATGTGAAAATACAGTAAATGAGAGAGGATACATCAGTCACAAAGCTTTGAAAGCACTTTGAGCAGCTTATGTTTGTTGTTATAGAATACAAGGAGAAGAATGGCATAGTCAAAACAATGAGCTAGAAAACTAACTTTGCAGCTGACAGGCTAGAAGCAGTGCAACATGGTATTTGTCAAAGCCAGAGAAAAGAATACTGTGGGAAGCAAGTAATGAGATCCTGAGTGATGAGGTTACAAGTTTCATCTGTGAAGAAGTGTTACACAGAGAGAACTGCAAGATGGACAAGGATAAGGAGGTCTAATTTAAGACGATCCCCGACAAAAAAAGTCTTTGTGGCATTTCCCACAGTGTTAGGTAAAGTTAAAAGAAATGAGAAGAAAGACAGGATTTTGCTTTGGACATGTTGCACTTAAGCTTAAAGTCTTAAGTCAGAGCACTAAGAGGAAATGTCAATGTAGGAGACTATTAGTTTAGTTTGAGTCAAATGAGAGATTTGTATAGATGTGTAATAAATCTGTTGGTCACTGATCTAGAGAGGATAGAATTTTTTTTTAATTTTTTTGTTTGTTTGTTTACCAGAACTGCTTATTTACAGGCAAAAAGCATGGAGGAAATAGGACTGCAAAGTTTCTGACAAGTAATGGGTCGTGGAGAAAATGAATAAGCACCTTCAGAGCTCTGCTACAGGAGCAATTGCAGAGGGAGGAGGTTAACTGAGAGACCATGAAGATAGAGACACCAAGTGAGAATATTTTGCTGATGACTGGAAGACAGTAATAGGATGGGTTAAATACTAGTTTTCCCATTTGGCCAAGAAAATTATTAGAGGCTGTCTTGAGAGGATTTTGATGGGAGCACAAAAAGCACAAATTAAGTTGTAGTGAAGAGGAATCTCATATTGCAGACAGCACCAGAAAATAGACCACTACTGATGAAAATGTTGGAGTAAAAATTGAGTTTCACTAAGGTGAAAGAGACTAAAGCATGGAAACAACTACACTTCTCTTTTATATGTCTTGTCTCTGATGCACATATGCTTATTTGGTAAAGGTTTCTTTTCTTCTGCACATATGACTCTTAAAGGGAGGTCTTAGATACTGCTCTAATACACCTAATAGTAAGGTTACCAACAATCTGTTTGATACCTCAAGAAACTATCTACCTTATATCCATCTGTACTGTCATCTGCACAGAGTAACCACAAAATTAAAAAAAAAAGCAAAGACATTTAACTGTTTTTTCAAAATAGATATTTAATCTCTCAAGTTCTGCTATATCATTTCACCAATGACAGCTTCTTGATGTGGTCTTAATGATGGGTGAGGGAGATATCATAGTAGCACCATAGCATCAAAGCATGGAGATTCAAATGATCGCAGTGCTGTGAGGCAACACTACTGCAGATTTTGGTATCTGCAATGACAGCCTTGTGCCCTGTTCTGCATGGACAGAATTTTTTCCTATCTTTGCCACTCTCTGACCCTGTCAGAGCTAGGTCATCAGTGTCTGCAAGGCCTTTCTGCTCCATGAGGCTATGGGCAAAGGTTGCAAACTGGCCATGCTATCCCTGTCTGATAGTACACCTACCTCTCCTCTGCAGAGAGCCGGAGGCATTGCAAAGAACCAATGCACAGAAGCGGAGCAGCTTGTGCTGGCACAGGGAGTCCTATGGGGATGGGAAAAGCAGATTCAATCCTCCTTCTCATGACCTTCAGCACAGGGTCAAAGGCCCCTAGGAACAGTAGTTCCTTCTTCCCCAGTGAGATCAATTTGGCAGGGAGCTGTCTGAAACCCTATTGATCACTTTTTTCAAAAAGTTCAATAGTGTCAGGAAAGTTGCAATACCTTTTTCTTCTCTATGTTTTGAAGTCATGAAAGAATGAAATGCTTTTCTGCCCTGAAAGGTGTCCTAGATCAGTGGTTCCCAGCTTTTTTATTTTGGAGCGGAGGCACTACTCATTTTCTGGTTTGTGTATACTGAGATTAAACTTACTGGAAACAAGTTTGTCTTTCTTAAGTATTTTTTTTTTAAACCCTTAGAAGTAATCACTGCAGCTACAGGCATCTATAGCTTGGACGCTGCACAGTACTAGCCTACAGAAAGAGATGGTGTTCCTCTTGCAGCTCCTGCCAACAGAAAAGGTAAACATATTATGCTTTCTCTTTGGGAATGACATGCGTTGCCTGCCAACTGCATCTACTGGGACGGGCAACACAGACCTACAACAGGATCATCTGGACCACAGCATCATGGGACGTGAAAAGGGCATCACATGGTACCTATTCCTGTAAAATCCCTCTGTAGGACTGCAACCTGGACTGCTGTTTTGTCTTTACAAGGGTGAGAGTGAGATTCCTTATGCACCTTCTTCACCACTACTTCTGAACACAACCTGGCATCTTGTCTGACATCCAAATGTGCTGTGAGTGCTTAAGGAGGAGAAATGAAGTGAATTGGAAACTGGACATCAACTGCATATGCTATGTTAACTCTAGCCCAACCTGAACTAGAAAGAGCAACTGGCATCCTAAATCAATCTGTTCCCCTTTTAATAACCAATTCCCTGAGAGTCTTTATTGAATAATGTCTGTAGAGATATAAATAGCCCAGTCCTGTTTCTGATTTAAAGCTTTTTGTGTAGCTGTTTCACTGGAACAAACGAAGTTTATAGCCTAAGTTGTTAATACACAAAGCATCATTAACAAAGACAGTAGAGCTATAAACAAGATTTAGAGAGGTTAAAATACTGGTTTTGAGGAACCCACCTTTCAGCACAAATATTTTACGAGAACAGATTTTGAATTACTGGATTGTCTGGTTTTATGTGTGCTTCTGGCCCTCAGGTCCTGTGATTCCGGATCTAGACACAAGATTTTTCCGTCAGGCTTTTTTTATTTGGTGGTTTATGTTTTGTTTGGTTTTTGTTTGGGTTTTTTGTTTGTTTGTTTATTTTTTATTTTTTCTTTAACTGATTTCTTCATATAAACCGTGGCTGATTGTGAAAACGGTATGCCTTGTGTCAGAGCACTCAATGATCTTTTTTGGAGCACTGTATGAAGTACTGCCCTCAGGTAATGTTGACTCCCCTATAGTCAAGATGCCATGACAGATGATGTGAGTGCCTACTTCAGCAGAAAGCCATCTGGGTCAGTTTAAATCACCAAGGAAGGTTATTCTTAAACCAGTTCTGTGGGAGGACACCTGTCCAGGCCCCAGGGGTGTGTGCTTAGGCTCATTTTTAATTTAAATTGTTTTGAAGGAGAGCAAATCATAATCTGAAAATATTTGATGGTGATTAATTTTAGAATTCATGGATAATTAGCCAAGGGAAAAAAGTTATCTGCAGATGCTGAATTCAGGATGTGTCAGTAGACCAAAGGCACATCCTTCAGAGCTGCTTTTCTGGGATTGTCATGCAGTATTTTGGGAAGACCCTGCCTGAGCACAAAGTATGGTAAGTAAAGATAAGACAGAAATTCAGGGCTCTCCTTAGAGATACCTCTTGTTCCTCTGACCTTGTGAAGCCACCTTTACAGAGCAATTCAACTTTTCAGCAATTCCCAGGCAGAAAAGAGCAGTTTCTACAGGGAGTTTTGCTGTGCTCCCAGAAACTTTTATCAGGTTCCTGAATAGAAAGTTTGTAATTGCTTTTAACGATCCTTGTCCTCCCCCCTGCTTTGTTACCTTTTCTCTGCTTTTGAGTCCTGAGATATTCTGAAGAGCCTCTCACCTCTGAGAGAAAGCACTGGATCTGATCCAAAGATCTCCACAGACAGCACTATTTGCCGTGTACACGCTTTATTGATCTTAACATGAAGAACCAAGCTACATATTCTCAAGCTCTACATCCTGGTATCCTATCTCTTAGCTACAGATAAAGAGAATTCCTGTCACAGTTTGTATTTTTGCCCCCACTACAAATTGTTGTATTTTTATTTAGATTAGGGTGCAATTCTGACCACATTATAGTCAGCAAGTAGCACTACAATAGCTGAACTGCTGCTCTAATGGGCTTAGTAACAGTCTCTATAACAGGTTTTGTAACCAGCCCCACTTTGAAGCTGCCAGGCCTTTACACTGCTCTGGTCTTCCCTCTGCAAGCTGCTTTGATTGTCTCTCTGGTGGAAAGGATTGGCAGCATTACCTTCCCCAGAAGAACAAAACAAATACAAACGGTTTTTTAAATAGGATACATCCATATCCCACATTGAAGTGGCACTTAAGAAAGTGAGGTAGCAACGAATTACCAAAATAAGCATGATTGCCCTGTCTGATACTGAAAAAAAAGGAATTAATCATCTTTTAAAGTGAAGGCAAAGTCTCTTTGGTTCTATGGGCAGAGGAGGGACAGAGGGGCAGTAATGACCCTATCTGTGGAATTAGTGATGCTGTTTCTTGAAGACTGCCTGCACTTCAAAAAGCACAGGGAAGAATGGAATGAAATTCAAACAAGAGATGCATAAATGGCTTGAGATCTGCAAAAGCAGGCTTTTTAATGAGAAACTAGGGATGCTTGATACATTTTTCAATCACCAGCTCAAGGCTCATTAGTCGAGTATGCAGACGTTAATTTTGACATCCCAAGGCTGAATGAGTGGAGCCTGGTTTCTTCACTGTGAAAGTTAGGTGGAGCCTGAGCAGTAATAGCAAGATAGCTCTGGGGCTTGGGAGTGCTGCTACTCCTGCTCGTGTGTGACAGGAGGAATGGGGCTGATGACTTCAGCTCCAGAAAGGGCCTTTTTGTCATCCCAGCAATATTTGTTTTCCCACAAATGATTAACTTTCTCAGGAGAGGCAGAAACCTGGTGGTTTTACATGTTCCTAGATATGTAAACACTAATGTCTGTGATGCTATTGCCTTTTTGGCGACCTTCACTGTTCTGCCCTCAGAAACTACTTAATCTTTCTGAGTCTAACGGGATGTCCCCACAGCTCTGAATGTGACCAGGGTGGTACTGAGGTCTCTCAACACAGAACTGGAACATGGCCAGGGCATACCCAGCAGATCAAGCCTGCAACATGCCCTTAGGAGTGAGCTAGTCATATTGCATATATTTACTTTTTTTGTCTCTTGGGACAAAATTTTATCTCTTATAAGAAATTTATCCTTTGAAATATGCTAGGGAGCCCAGACAGATCTAATCTTTCTTCCTGGAACTTATTCTTTTGCTTCATTACATAAGAGACCATCTGATCATTTTTCTCAATTAAAATAAGTGTTTTTACTTCAGCCTCTTACATCCTTCAGATGTAAATGTCTCTTGCTAGAGCAAAGTCCTTGACTATCTAATTAACAGCTCCTTGCTTCTATGAGTAGGGAAAGCTCTCCCTATGCCTCCTTCCTTTTTGACTCTGACATGGTGAAATGTATCTTAAACTTACTTTATATTCTCTGACGCTAGGTATATGACAAATGTGTAATACAAATGTCTAACCATGAAAAATAGGCTCTTGGCTGAGAGCAGACACAATGGTGATTAATCACTTTGGGGTGATGGCACCCCAAGAAGCTTCTCCTAAGCATGTATAGCAGTCTCCTAGTGCACAGCTAGATCCAGAGAGGATATAGAGTGGTGATGGATTTAAGATACTCTGATATTTCAATGACTCTGTGAAGGCAGACAATTATCTATTGTTGTGGCACCATAAACCAAGTGGAAAATTCAAAAATAAAGTTATATCATTATATAAACGATAACTGGTCTCAGCAAATAGCATTATAGCCTCTTACCAAGGTTTCTTAGCTGAGACAGTTCCAGGCAAGTACTGAAGCAGCTGCTCCTCTGTAAAAACTTTGGTGTAAACTGTATACTTTATGTCATGTCTTATATTCTTGTCCATATGGAGGTGTTTTTCAGAATCAGCAAGCATGCAATTCAGGAAATGTGTTACTGGAACTATCCCACTGAATAGTGCTTATTGTTAATAGAGTTGCTGGGTTGGTGGGGCTTTGTTTGTTTGTTTGTTTGTGGGGTTTTTTTTGCTGAGGGTTTAGTGACACTGTTAAGAGCTTTGTACCATCACCTATATGCTGTTTCTGTCTGTGTGGTATTGTCGTAGGGAAGTTCAGATTATTAAAGGAATATTAAAATTCTTGGTTTTTTCTCTAGATTTTTTCCTAACATCAAGGGACAAAATAAATCTTAACAAAATGTGTACCCTAGTGCATCTGTATTCACCCATGCTGGTTTTGTATAACAAATTATCATCACCTCAGGTTTCTGTGGATCTGAGCTGATTTCTGAGCTGAAGCTTCTTAGATTATTTCTTTATAGTCTTACCAACTTCTGCAATGTAAGCAGCACAGCAGTAGAAAACTTAAAGAAAGTGAAATATTTGTCTCTGTTCCTCACAAAATACTGAAGCGATTTCTGCATGAACTAGAAGAACTATGCAGCAAGCTACCTGGAGTCCCTGTTTGGTAACAGGGACCACTACAACTATAGGGAAAGCAGTCAGTGCTAGGGTAGCCAAACAGCCATGGCAGCCAAATGGCCATGGCCCATCTACCCCTTTCACCTATTCTTTGCAAAACCAACTGGTTGCCACCATCAGGGAACAGCTTGTGGCGATTTCATGGGATCTCCCTCTGGTAGCAGCAGTGACACTCCTGTGACAGCAAGCCTGGCTCCTCACTCTCTGCTTCTTGCAGTGAGGGTGGTCCCATGCCCCACCTTCAGAGCTACCAAATTCTGGGAACTGAAAAAGTAGAGAAGGCACACAGAAATATCATAAACACACACAAACAGACAGATCACCTTTAAACCATCCATGAATGGTGGCATACAAACAACTTACGTATGATATAGCTGCCTAATTATTAAACAAGATGCATACTCTTAAAGGCTGAATCCTGTGGAGGCAAAAAAGACCCATTGACATTTTCTGTCCTTTGTTTTAAAGAGCAGCTAAATTTTGTTGACCTTTTTGTGTGATTGAGTTAAAAAGTTTTAAAGCCCGAGAATTTGTTTTTTTAAGTCAATCAAAATTTTGGCATTTCAGTATCCTAATTTTCATCACCATAAAGATCAATACTACCATCCAGCTCTGTTTATGGTATTTTATTTCCTTCAGAAGCTGACTTGAGTGTCAGAAAAGATCTCTAGATCTCTGTCAGGCAAGATTTCAATAAGATAGAATGAAAAATATATGTTGTGACTGATTATTAGATATCATTGATTTTGCTGTGACATCCTGATTTCATTTTTCTCAGATCTTTCACAGCAATAAGTATGGGAGCTCATGGGCCTAATAGCAAACATAAATTCTGGAGCAGAAAGTTGCCTAAGTTATTGAGTTTTTAGATGGCGTAATTCTGAGAGATGGTTTTTTGTTTCTGTTTTTTTCTGAAATAAAATGCCATCTGCTTCTACTTAATTTTCCTTGTTTTCTTCTCTAAGAAAACACTGAGAAAACATGCTTGTTCTGAAAGGTAGTTCCTTTGAGGCCCATTATTTTCCTCCATCTCTCTAAAAAGACAAGATATGAATTTGTTAGTGAGTTACCAGACAATTCAGTATATGGCACATCCAAGGAACCAAACAAATGCACTTTGATTTGATACATTTTGACATAGCTGAAAGTTAGAATTTTAAAGTCAGATTTACCAGAAGCCTTCCAGGACCACAGCCAGAAGCAGCTAACAATTGTATTCTCAAATGATCTTCCCTGTTTTCTCCAAGGGAGATGTATTCACTTTTTGTAACACTACAGTGTGCATTGCAGCCCCCTTATTAATGTCATGGGGGTGAGACACATCCTGGACAAAAAAGAATCAGAATAAAACAAGGCTTTCAAACTCTTCCATCTTCACACCAGAACAGGATCATTTCACAACATTTCAACAATACCGGCTGGCAGCCAAAAGACACATACAGCAAATCAACATCAGGGCTCTAATAGCTCATCATATTTTAATGCTTTTAAATATATTAGATTATTATAAGGGTACTATGATATACGAACATCTCTCTCGATTAAAACACAATAAAGATATTCCCTACAATTTGCTATCTCCATACTCAGTGGAATTTTCCAGCTTCTACCTTACTCTGAGGATCCTTTGCTATATGTGCTTTTAGTTGAAAGAGAGCTGTAGTATCTGCTCAGAGATCAATAGCTGTGGGGCAATAATGTAATTCAAATACAAAGGGATTTGATTAGACAAGGGTTGCCTAATCTATGGTGTAGTTCAAGCTGCAACTAACATTACAGATAGTTGCAATTTAAAAGATTTTGATTCTATGTTAGGTTTGGATAACTGTAGGAAAGCTAGTAAATTGAGACTGGTTATTTACCTCAAAAGACCTCTTACTTGCTGAAATCTATTTAAAATAACAATACTACTACTACTACTACTACTACTAAGAGGTTTTTTTTCCCAAAACCTGAAGAATTTGCCTTTTAAAAATTTCATGATAAAATTTAAATGGGGTCCATTATTTCAGAATTCAGAACACAATGACAATAAATTTCTATACACCATAAAGTTATTAAGGTCCTTTGATTTTCTAGCTCAAGTTTGCTACAGTTAAAATTAAGGGGTAGACTGTGTGTAAAATGCTAGAGAATGTTCCCCTAAGTGTAAGTATGAATTTCATGTCCCTTACAACTGAGATGCATGTGGTGCAGTCTTCAAATTATAGGAGAATATGCCTGGGAAGAAAGGCAGAGTAAAATGCTCTGCACTTACTGTGATAAACTTAGAGAAGGACTATATTTGGTGGGACATTATAAGACACCATGTGTGACAACAGACTTTGTAAGTCCTTGGTTGCAAAGAGTTTGCCCTGTGCTGGGCATTTTTTTTTGCCTGCAGCCCTCTCACAGACAGAAGGAGCTGAAATTGGAGAGCACACTGGGCATGCTGGGTGAGAGAATCAAGTGTTACAAGGATCCCTGTGGCTGCAGAAATTGTCTGGGATTTACAAAGTGGTAGCTCAGGCAGAGGAAGTTCTGGCCACTTCAAGGTCATGAGAGTGTGGCCCCCATCCCCACAGCCACATAGGGATGCCCAGGACTGCTGGTAGCTGGGCAGTTGGTGTCTCCAGACCTGGCTGGCTGGAGTAATTGCTTTTCTTAAGAACAACCAGCACCTACTTGTTGGGTCAAAGGACACTCTATAGGCTAGCCACTCGGGTAGCGTGTGGGAACTTAAGATCCAAGCCCAAAATGCTAAATATTTAATACCTACCATCATATTTTGACACTAATTTGAGCCCTTGTTGCTAGGCTCAGCAAAAAGTCTGACAGCTGAATTGTCATGGAAAAGTGTCCTCTCATGTCTACAGATGGTCTGACCAGTTCAAGGGCAAAAAACTTGGATGGAGTTGAAAAGCTTATGCTACCTCTGCGTCCACTATGGATATTTTGCAGATAAATAAAGAGTTCAGAATCCAGCTGCTGTCAACAGATTTTTCTGAGTAGTAAATCTATGGTGCTACACTTGGAAAAGTGCATTTATCATAGATAAGACTGACTTTCTGAAAAACATTTATTAAAAAAGACCAACTACAGCTTTCAGTAGGCTTGACAAGATTTCATGTTTCACTTTTCATCTTTACCAAGTACATTAATAGCTTTTAAGACTAAATGACATGAGTGCTTGGTATCCCAGCAGTGCATTAGAGATGGAAAAAGCAGAATTTTGTGGCTTTGTGTACATGCCTGGTGATCAGGAGAAAAAGCACTGTGAATAGAACTGTTTGAAAAATCAGGAGTTTTCCCCCAATATAAACAAATTCATAAAGTTTATGATTAAACAGCTGAAATTAAGATTAAATTTTCATTGCCCAGATGATATTTCTTGATATATCCTAAATATCTGAATGGTTGAGTGATTCTAAAAATATCTTCAAAAAAAAAAAAAAGGAAGAAAAATAAATAAACAAATTAATTCTTAGGCTGTATTAGTTAGCACACATTTGTCACTACCACTTTGACCTATTCTCCTTTTTCACTGTTCATGATTCTTGCTTGCCTGGTCAGACACCAGAAATGCACCATGTGGGCAAATATCCAGTAGTGAGCTGCAAAGGTGAACAATCTGTGAATAACTCTTACTAGTTTATGAATATTCTTACTAGTTTGAAAATTTACAAACAGGCAAAACTGAATTGAATGTCTAGATGCAAATCCCTCAAAAGCCCAGAATGCTGACAATGCATGAAAGTAGTGAAGCAAATGGAAAAAAAAATACTACTTTTCCCAAAACATTTTCCAAATGCAACCATGATTCAAAACTGACTAATGGTTTTTATTAGGTGAATTTACCTAATTCTGAGCAGCCACTCGTGTCTTTCTGCTGTGGCTGCATGATACCGTATGGCTGATTGCCTAACACAACTAAGAGGAATAAAAATAGCTTGAAGTAAAATATTTTTCCCAAATTGAGTCTCACATGAGTTCTGGCTGATATTTCTTTCACTCAAGATTTTCATACATGTGACATTTTTCATTCAGACGCAATATTGTTTAATATTGCCTGAGGTTCAACATCTTTATTTTGAAGCAAATTAAGCCACTTTCTGTAACAAGATGTAGGATTGGGTTTGTGTGTGTGTTTACTTTATTGCTATCATCACATTATTTTGTGTACTTATCCTACTACAGGCCCTGCACCAACATAACTGTTGGTACAAGCCAGCAAGGGTGACTCATTTGCTGTGAAGGCTGAGTACATGGGAATGTTCCTGGCTTACCATATCATCCAGAACAGGGTCAAGGAGCTGGAATTCTGGGCAGAGCATTGGGTCTCTGTATGCAGAAGATGAGGGACATCTGGGAGTCAGGCAGCAGAACTGATCTTCCAAGCTGAGTACAAGCAGGTTGTTTCTGGGAGGGTAAGTTATGTTGGTTAAGACACCTTCCAGGAGGCAGTTACTTCCTGGAGCAGCTTGCATCCAAGGTGAGTTATAGTGAATTATTTTAGCAGTTTGATTGATTGAACCAGACCAGGTTGCCTCCATCATAGTCTTCAAGTGCTAACCAACAACAAATATTTGGTTTCATGTTCTCCAGACCAAGCACACTGTCCCTGCAGAGAGGCAGGGCTTCTCACTGCTTGGGACTGAGGTCTGTTTTTGTCTGCTTTCTATGGGGATAAGGAGAATTTGCATCTGATTTTGATGGTGAGCTTTGCTGAGAGGATATGCATAAAGATTACTGTGTCTTCATCAGTGTGTTCACAGCAGATGAGTGAGCATGTTCTCCACTATGGCAGATTTGGTCTCAAACAGGGATAAAAGGAGTTTGGTGAACATTCCCCATAGGGCACACATTCAAATTTATAGTGACATTATCAACAGTCTCAGCTCACCAGTCATACCTGGTTGAGTTGCTCAGAAAGAGAAAGGTGTTTGCTGAACACAAAGGTGTTTGCTGAACAGGACTGAAAGTCATTTACGCAGTAAGAGACTAAACTGACCAGTAAGGCTGTACTTGCATATTCCAACCACCTCCCCACCAACCAGGTATGATGTATTGTGTCCTTCCTTTGCTCTCAATAGCATTCTGCATGGCAGCTTTTGAGAGGGCAGACACTTTAGGGAAGCTTTGCAGATGTTTTTCCTTCCTTGAGTGTTGCTGAGATAGATTAAGAATATTCTCACATATGAGCAACTCCCTAAAATATGGGCCAAGACAGCAGAAACTATTATTAAATTAACCTCATTCCTCTCTGTGGAGCCCTTCACTCTGACCAGTTGAGTGCATTTTATTTCTATTATATTAGAATCCACTGTAAAGAGTCATGTTAGAGTGATTCCATTTTTTCAACAAACCTACTCACCATCTGCATTTGACAAAACTCGTTGACATCAGTCTTTGTTGCTTAGCAATAAATACTTGTGCTGACTCCAGTCACAAAGAGTGTTCATTACTTTGTCATTCAGACATTTTACACAGCCTTTATGGCCTCAGAAATCGTTTATTTATGCTGGTCTTCTTTGAAGAGAGGGGGAAGAACTGAAAAACAAATGTGTAGAGTGAGAGGAAAGGCACACAGATCTTGAAAGGCGTTGGACACAAATAGCAAAGTACATGTAGCTGATCCACAAGCTCAATAAAGAGGAGAAAAATACCTAAAAGAAATCAATGCAATACTATCACTATAAAATATTAAAGCAGATGCAGGGCTTGCTAAACATCAACAATCTTGAACCCTATTATAGTGTATGTTTTGTAATTGGATTAACGATCACATTCCATCAATATGTGCTGATCAAGATGTACTAATAAGCAAGAATATCTGATATAAGGATGTGTTTTGTGCTTATATTCTGTGCCTGTATGTTATCAGAATGTGTTCTAATTTGAAAGAATAACTAAAAAAATGACATTTCTATAGAGTTTTATGGTAATTGTGTTGTTAGTCATAACTTCAGAATTATTTGAATTTGGGAATAACTTTTATAGCTAGTATTAGCTCAGAATTGAACTGTGTTGAAATCTTTGAGGAAAGTTTTTCTTTCCAGGAAGTTAGTAGAAGAAACTCTTAGAGCTGCACAATTATATTTGCTTTGCTCATTTAGCAGTCATGATGGCCACTTCTGTTTAGATACTAAGATATTAACCTTTGTCACTTAGACTAGAAAAAAGGTAGACTAGGAGTCTCCAAAAAGGCAGAATCAGAAATGAAAATGAAATGGGTCACTTGTTATAGAGCATGTTACATTTAATAGATGAACAAGCTAACAAATGAATATGACAATGAGTCATCTGAATTCAGAAAACAGCATACTGTTGGAATGTCAGATGATTTATAAAACAGTTTTTGCTTTTATTTGTGGACACATTATGCAAAATAAGTTGATCATTTTACATGGGTAACAGCAAAAATGCAGAAAAATTCAGAATATGTGATAACAAATCTGTCATGGACACAGTGTCCACTGCAAAGCATACAAATACCTGGCATATTTTTTGGGAAAGGGGAAAAAAAAACCAACCACCTTCCCAAAGCTGATCTTCATTCTTCAGGCACTGAATTTGGTACTCAAAATCTCTTTTGGCTTTAAATGTGATGACTTTGATTCTGATCCACCAGTAGAAATTTTCACTTTCAGTCTTATGCCAAATAGTAATAAAAGCAATGAAGAAGTATGAACTGGGCATTCAGAGTTAGGTTGGTGGTCAGGTACAGTGACCTTAACAAATACATCAGTCTCAAATAAGAGAGATTGTGCCTAAAACAGCTGATCAGGCATCTTTATAGACCACAGCTTCTGTGCAACCTTCAAGACCAGAATGAGAGATGGGAAAGTGAATATTGTTAAACAAGTCACACTCTTTCAAAATATGCAGCAAGCTGAGAAGGAAAAGTCCCTCTTCAACATCAGCCTTAAGTTAAGACATAATTCACGTTCACCACTTGGAAGGGACAATGCCACCATGTCAGTGCAATACTGACCTGATGTACAAGAAGACCACGTTGCCCAGACACGGACACAGAAATCCTGATTTTGAGCCTCAAATGGCTGCTCCTGCTCAACAGGATTTGCTTTGGGCATCTGTAAGGCAGCAATGCATTGTGCGCTCAGTCTGCTGAAGTCCTGTGAAATGAGGAACCTTTATAGCTGTCTAAATGAATGTTCAGTTCAAACATACACAGCCATTAAGTGCTGCAGACTTGAAGGTCTGACCCTTAGCCCTTTTGGAAATGTCTCCTATTAAATAAAATACACTGCTGAAACAGAAAGCAAAACATAAAGGGAACTGTGCTGAAACAACAAGAGAAAACTTTTTGCTTCAATATAAAAGAGAAAGATGTAAAAGCAACTGAACAGAAAGGGAAAAAAAATTAATCAAAAAATCACATTCAGACAAAACTAAAAAGATTTGAAAGATGACAGATGACACTCTGAGGAGTCAGAGGCTAGGAATAATATGAAACCTAAGGCTCCTCTTTTGGCAAGGCAAGATATTCAATACCCAAGAGCATCTGTAAAAGTTTTCTCACGGAAAATGCTGACTTTTCAAAAAATACAGTCAATGTAGGAGGAACTCTGTTCTCAGTGAATGATGGGTTAGGCTCTGTGCTCCTGACAAATTCAAGATCAAGTTGAATGGCCAATTGCTCTGATAGGGGCTTGGAACAGCTCCATCTCTGCAATGCTGATTATATTGACATTTCCCTTTCCTCCTCTACTCCTTTCTCCTCTCCCTCTCTCTCTCCAGGATGCGTTTTTCACTTTGCCTCTTTCTAGTTATTTTTTCACTATTTTTCTGTGGTAAAGGAAGACTCAAGCAGAAACATTAAACACTATTCTGAGGATGGGGTAAACTCCATGTCAAATTCTGAATCCTGTATCATTTAGCTCTGAAATCACACAGGAAAAAACTACCTGACTCAGTCTGAGGTGGGCCAGAAACTAATTTTCTTTGGTTTAGTAGCCAGAGAAAGATCAAACTGGATAATCTAATGACCTGCTCTAGGTTTCAAGGCTGCAAATAAGATTAATGAATTGCTAGTGGGACCCAAGGTTGTGGTGACAGAGGCAGCACAGCCCCCTTTCAGCCACCTGGGTGTCAAGCAGGTTTAAGAGGAGGTCAGGACGTCAATGGTGCAATTTTGTATTCACTTTTTCCTGGTTCTTTGAGAAACACCAGCTTCATCAGTCCCTCTTCCTCACTGAGGCTTCTTGGTGCAAGCTCATGGCCCTAGGGAGTATGTTGAGTCCTGATGCCCCCTCTTTTGGGCACAAACTTGTCACCAGCAGGCCTACAGTTGACCTCCTTGAGTAGAAAGCACTACCTTAGGATAGTAAGGTGCTGTAGGGGATTCAAGTAATGGCAAGAAAAACACATAAGAGGCATCTTTACATGCAACTTATGCCATCAGGGAACTGTGCTTATAGTTTTTTTATGTTTTGAAAAGATAAAGTATTCAGTAAATATTTGCAGCATCCAGTGGAATAAGTCTGTGAAATCAGGAGACCATATACTGCCTTTAGTAATAACACGAAATCAGGCACCACAAAAATAAAGTAAAAGGGGCTCTTGGGAAAAGGCTATTGATTAGATGTCATTCCTTGACTATTTCTTTCCCTTTAAATATTTAAATTCTTAATTTTTAAAATGGTTCCCATGATTAGGTGCAACAATAGAGCTGCAGAAGAGGCATTTTGCTGCAGTTGTGGGTAAAGCTCTGAATTCAAGTTTATTTCCTCCTTAAGGGATAGTTCTTCCACCCTTTTATCAACGAAATGGATCAATGACTCACTGCTTGCCAGTACAACTCACACTACGTTAGCTCATTTCCCTAGAACTGAGACACTCAAGAATAAAAATAAATGTCTGTTCTTACCACTTCCTGTCCTGCTTTCAAAAACAAGTGTTCACGGATTTAATTTCTCATCTCTGGCTTTCTTGGTCTCTCTCTGTTTATTGATGGGAGTGTCCTGCAACAGGAAATGGCCCTGTCATATTAGCTGCAATGTGTTAAGGACTTCTTCAAGCTAAAAATAGGTACCAGAGCTATCTTCTAGTTTCTTCCTTTTGCTTTGTATTAAATTCCAAATGTTAAATTTAGTATAGAGCTTAGAATAAACTCAACCTTTTATGCTATTTAAATGCAACAAACTGCTTCCAACAGCCTGCTTTGCAAATGTACTTGAAACCCTGTTAAGTATTTGCCATGTGGTTCATCGTGTGAAATAATTGGTACGTGATGCATCTGCTGACTTGTTATTAGAGATTAATATTTGCATTATGGAAGCACGTGGGTGAAAATCAAGAATGAGACCACACTAGGATCAGTGCATGTACGCATTGCCTTAAGTCTTCGGAAGGGAAATACCTATGAATTAATGGCTCACTGTCTCAAACCCTCAGTGGGTTAATGGAAAACATTGTACATCATTAGTATTGTTACCAGTGAAGTTCAAGTCCAAAATGTATAATCGTACATTGAACCACTGTTAATAACTATGATATTCAGCACAATGTATACAAGTTCGGACAGAGGAGTATATTCACTCTGTATATGAAAACTATGGTCTAATTATCTTCTTCTAATAGAGTCGTAAGATATGCCAACAAAGCACAATGCTTGCATTTATTGTGCAAAATATTATGTGCTTAGATAACCCCTGATAGTGAATGGCTTGGGAAAAAACCTCAGAACTAAGAAAGCCATAGATACTGATTTCAGCAGCATCTAATTTTATTTGGCCATAGCTGTTACTTGACCTCTCTTCTGCACATATAACTGGAAAACCCATTAAAAGCAGAGCTCTTCAAAACTGTTCAACTTGAAGATAAAAAATTCTGGTTAAACAAGTCCAAGTATGATGCTGTGAAGACAGTCTCTCTCTTCTTTCTGGCAGTTCCTTAGTCATCAGAACTAAAGCTGTGGAAAAAATAATGCATGACACCAATGCATTTTTTTAAAAAATAGGTATTAATAATTACAGCTTTAATGAATGGCATGTTGAACTTTTCAAATACAAACTTAGTGGAGCAGCACTAACAGTTTACTCCTCCCACCACTATCATTCATAGAGCTGAACCATGGTAGATCAAAAGTTAAAAGGAAATCACCACCACCACCTGCTAATGCAGGTCAAGGCTGCAGAGGGAAAAAGCTTTAATTTTTGAAAGTGAGTTTGAGCAGAGGTTCTGATGGCATAGTTCTGCATACCTGATACTCTAGAGTCTTTGCTAAGAGTGCAACTGAGGAAGAGGACCTGTTTCAGACGATGGCTGTGACAGTGATGAAAAGCAAAAGGAACACTTAAAGGGGGAGGGAAAGCCAATTTGGCAGACAGAGTGGGAAGCCTTTGCCAGTTTCAACAACACCTGCCACAACCAATGAGCATCAGCTGGCCAATATGAAAGAAACTTCTACTGCAGCATCTCAGTTCAAGCCACTGATTATCAGTACAACTCCTGAGGTTGGCTTTGTAAAGAACAGCATGTTGAGCATGTCAGTTTTGACATGATTTTACCTGAAGATTTTCTTTTAACTTTTGATCTACTGTGGTTGAGCTCTGTGAATTTTTTATGATGGCTTGTCTAAATTTGCCTCTCCCCATGTTGGCTGGCCTCCCGGTGTACCCTCCAAACCATCTCCTTGCATCCTGCTTTGTATTCTCGCCTTTCATCTGCCCAGCCCTTATTTTCAGAACTTCTTATTCAAATTTTCATATCAGATATCTGTATCTTTCATTCAGCTTTTTTTTTTTTTTTTTTTTACAGTTCACTTCTGTCAAAAGCCTATAAATCTAACAAACACAGGAGACTATTATCCATTCTTCTTATTTTTACCTTGGTGTGATTTTGAATCCTACAGGTAAGCTGCAGAAATAAAAATGGAAGTTAAAAAATTGATTTGCTAAATCATAATGAGCACATTTTGATTTACAAGGTCAAACAAGTGATCTGAAGCTGTATTACAGTTTCCAGCCAACGTTAGGCAAATTGCTTAGTTACTTGCTTCTAGGAATAGACAAATTTTATTGCATTAATGGAGGATTTTCACCTTCTTGACTTTGTGAATAAGCTGATATAGACACAAGTACTTCTCAGTCTGAAGTTAATCAAATATGTGTTGGGGTAAAATTTGCTTATCTCCTGCTATGCTATACCTAGCAATGTTAAATTCAGAATTAAGATGCATGTCTGTGCAGTTCTTTTGCAGATAAGAATGTTTTCTTTCCTTGAATGCTAAAATGGTTCCGTGGCATGAGGTAGAATATTTGCGGTTCAAAATATCTCAAGAAAATAATTGACTCAGTGAATAATTTATTGAATTTACTGAAAATGTTGACCTAGATTTAATGTTTCCACATTCAGAACATGGAAAATGAGTTACATTGGTATGTTGAGTTAGCCTAGAGTGAGACTGTTGTAACATGATTAATTTACAAGTGCGAGTTGTTACTCAAGAAAAGCCATTTAGCTATTAAATTCTCTGCTTGAGTTATGCTGACATTTTCTGCACACTAAGTTGATACTTGTGGTCTGATTTTGCCAACCATTAGTGAAGACAAAATCTGTGAAAAAAGAAATGAGGAGTGATTAGCAGGCTTGGGGATAGGTAAGGATTGCAATTTTGGATCTTCTGACTCTTTTGCTCCATCACTTTTGAACTGATCTGATATCAGGTCCCAGCAGCCTGCTATCATGTCTTCTGTATCACTTCTTCTGTATTCAAATTGCAGAGGTCATTAAAGAGTCTGGTGCAATGAAGTTTAAAGTACCTTAACTGAGTGCTAGCCTGCTTCTCAGAAGAGTGGCTGCTAGACCTTCTTAGGCTTTTTACAAAAAAAAAAAAAAAAAAAAAAAAAAAAAAAAAAAAAAAAAAAAATCCGATAGTATAGAAAGACCAGAATGAAAACTCTTATTGTATGTCCAGCAAGAAAAGCAAGAGATCAAGATGGACAACAGAATAGCTGGGTAATACAGAAAGAATATGAAATAAAAGTCATACTAAATGAATGTAGTTTTCTATTAATAGTGTAGACTGATGTAGTTTCTTTTGACAGAAACCCCTTCCTTTACTGGACATCACATAGCCAGATGATACAATGACAGGCCTTCCTAAGAAGCAGAATGTATCAGAGTACAAATTTTCCAGATTAGAAATGTAATGCAGCTGTAGTCATCTGCCTGTGTAGACATATCCGTCCTCACCAGACAGCATTTTTCGATTTACATGATTTGGGCAGTTCTTGGTTATGTACAGCAGTCATTGAACCAGCGTTTCCTAGCCCCAGGCACTTGAGCATGACTGTCAGCAAAAAGTTAAGGAAGAGTTAAAGTAGCCTCTAAGCTCCTTCAACTCTTCCTTCTTTGTACAATGCTGCCATGCACCAGCAACTTGCATATTTTGTGTCTGAACTCTTCTGAATAGGAACTACCACCTAGAGGCAAATACAGTCTCCTCCACAGAGAGAATACCAACCTCTGCTGCAGAACGGCCGACCCTGTGTGATTAAATATGTCACAAGCTGAATTGGAGACTGTCCCCACTGTCAGACTCCTGGCCCTTATAACCAGGAAGAGCTGCAAACCTACTGGGTCCTTTCAATGTGTAAGAATCTCTATTCTTTGATTGTATGTAGGGCAGTCAACCTCAGAGGATCCTCACAAACCAAAGGGAATGTCATGCCCAGGCTGATAGTTTCCATAAGAACATCGGTGGTTTTTGTACCACAGAACTATGTCAGTCAAGTTTCCACAGTTAGACAATTTCAGGAACATGAGGAATATGTCAGTGAGCACCAGCCATTGAATCTCTTTTGGAAAGCACATCCTTTTTAGTCCGCAGGTGGCATGAGTAGAAAGAATTGCCTTGAAAATTGCAGTAGTTCTGAAATTTCTTCAAATTGACATAAATCAAGGAATGACTACTTAAAATAACCAAGTCCTTGCTCCAGTACATGATCAAAGCTAGAAAATTATGTTGAAGCTGGGAAGATGAAGGGATGTTTGGATATGCTGTTTTCAGCTATAAGCCTGGGAGTACACACTCTGAGAATGGAGCAGATGCTTCCAATTATCTGCAATAAGGAGAAGAAGGGACATTTGAAAATGTAGCTGGTATTAGGTGGCTGTCAGAAGACTCTTGGATAAGAAAGAAAAGCATGCGAAGTGTAAAAAAGTCATTTTCCTTTCATAGCACACTGATTTTAAGACACTGCTCTACATGTTGAAAAACTTGTATGTATTCTGATGATTGAAATCAAAACAATAAAACTGAAAATCTTAGCGTAGAGGTTTTTTGCCTGTTTTAAACCATGACAAACTTTACTCATGAAATATTATTTCAATATGATTATTATATATAGTAATGAAATATTATTTCCTTTAATGTTCTAAAATGTTATTAAAATTTAAATAGATTTACATGCTTAACTGGCTACTGCTTAATCATATAGTGCTTGTATATGAACTGTAAATAGGATTCCTATAGAAGGGGATAGCTTGTAAAATACAGAATTGTAAAATGTAGAAGAGAAGATACATGAATGTAGCCCTTTTATTCACCCTTTTGTAATTACTGCATGCCACATCATGTTTCTGATTTGTTAAGTGTTTAGCAAAGTGATGTTCAGGACTGTCCGAACTATGCATGTGCTGACTGTGAAATTCATATCTTGTTGCTTGTTACTTAATCTATACTAGCTCAGGCTGCCTGCACTCTCTGATGGTGGCACACACATTTTTTTTCTCCTGAGCCTTCTACAGAAGACAAGAACCATAGACAATCTTTCTCTCCAGTGAGCGAACATGTTAGAGGTGTATGTTCCAGTCAGACCTTCATACTTTCTCACTTTGGAAAGAAAGACTTTGACCATACCAACATCATATGCCAAATGATCCAATGATGAAGCCACAGCTGTGAGCTTGTTCTCCTAGATATTACCAAATGCATTTTCACCTGTTCAGTTTCAGCACTCTTCCTTCCTTCTTTAATTGTCTGAGAAAAAAAAAAAAAAAAAGAGCAATCAACTAGCTAGATATGAAAGCATCAAGTTACATCTAATTTCCTAGGAGTTGCTCCCACTACCTGGCAATAAACACACTGCAGCTTATTTGTCTTCATACTTTTTTTGCTACATCTGTGACATCTTGAAATGCACAATGGTCAGTAAAACAGAAAGAAGCTTTCAGCAAAAGTTTCATGCTCTTAGCCTCGTTTTTATTTAAAAATGGATCCATCTTGGCTGTATGAAAAGCTCTCTTCAGTTTGCCTCTGCAAAAAGTAGGAGAAAAATGTGTCAAAGATAAAATTATTAATAAAAATATGAACTTATTGACAATTGAGATAATGCTTTCCTGATAAAATGAATATCACTTTTTAAAAGGTTCTCTTTCACTCCACTGCTTCTAGATGTGATTGCTAATTTATATGCAGCACCTGCACAAACTAAAGCTTATCCACACTTCAGGTGCAACTTAAAAATCCTGTAGGAAAATGTTCTTTCCTTAACTGTTTGTGCAAAACCTCAAATACTAATGAATGAAATTAAGATGAAAATAATTTTTCAACCATACGCACTCCGTAGTACCATCTAAAATTGTTGTTTATGGACAGGAGAGTTAAAGTTGATTGAAGGTAATGCATTCTTCTTTCAACAAACTTCTTAATGATTACTCTGAATCAAATAATGGTTCTTACTCTTGGTATTCTGTTAAATTCCCCAGATGATTTGACATTGGCCTTTCTTGGCTAATTTGTGGTAGCCTGTAGAAAGAGTGGGTAATGAATTCTACACTGCAATTAGATGCTTCATTTCATTCTTCCTTAAGAACCACAGGAAGCTGCTCAACAATGATAGACAATTAAAGGAATTCTGAGCCAGCTGGGTGGTACCTCTTCCTCCAAACATTAGTCCACTATGGGCAAATCAAGGAAAGGTAACTGCTTGCTGATTTGGATGGATGGACAGAAGTCTTGGGACTTATTATTAAGACTTCTCTATTTGATATGAATGCTATTTTGTAAAGAAAGTGAGTCCAAGTCAGTAGATTGGGTACACCTCAAACAAATAAGATTCTATGTCTTCATTTAACTGCTTGGGGAAAAAAGGCAAGCAGTTCAAGTCAAGAAAGCAAAACTGAATGGATATGATTAAAAATGTTTAAAGCTTCTTGAAAATCTTTGTAATAGTTCTTTTAAAATATATCCTGATGTCTGAAGTTAGTTGAACAATGGTTGCTGCCGAGAGGCTAGGAATTCAAATGCATGGTCTGCTGAAAATGCTGCCAGTATGATGTCCTAGCTTTCTGTGCTTCACACACCAGTCTCTTCTGCCTCACCAGTGTACACAATGTATACTTTAATCTTTATTTTTAAATTATTTTTTCCTAAAATGCTGTATCTCAAGAAGTTCTAAACAAAACATGAGAAAATTAAGACAAAAAAACACCACCAATGACATTATTTTAACTAAAATTGAAATTAAAACTTAGTTCTGTTGTACTATAATATCCAGACTAAAAGGGGCATGTGGAGTTGAATTAATAGCCCTTTAGTGGAAATTTAGACATCCTGGAGTATCTGTGACATCTATACATGGTTTCTCAGATAATATAGGACCTATGGGAGACTTCTGTCCTTCTGGAGCAAGGAGGTAGGAAGGATGACCTAGGATATCTTAAAATGATGCTAAGTATAATTTTGCCTGGTAAATCTCATCTCTTATTTTCTAGTATTCCCTTTGAAAGGCAACTAGAAATAAAATTCTTCCCTATATCTGTTAATTTCTGAATTCTACCATACATAGCTGCTAAGTATCTTTACTAATATAGCTTAGGAGAACAGTAGAAACAGAAGTATCAAATTTGCATTTTCAGAATTGGCAGAAGGTACATTATCTTCTGAAAGTCTGCATAGTGATGTTACATAGTTAATATTCTTTAATGGAAATTCTGAATGTTAAATAGAGATACTGAGTGATTCACTAGATAAGTAAAGGTGATTTTAATCTCAGCTGGGCACCATCCATGTCTACTATCATGTGACAGACAAGATGAAAGGTCTAGGATTAAGCTGGGCCTCCTCAACCAAAATGCCAATTATGTGGAGACTATAACCTTCTTGTTCTCTCAGGGCAAGGCTAAGATAAATTAAGAGAAGAATAAGGTAACATTAGTGACATTATATACATCTGGCATACAGATTCAGGGAGTTCTCTGCTATTATATATAATATGTGCTTTCTTTAAAATGGTATCATGACTATGTCCCAGGTAGAGAGATATGGGAAAGTGCACCTTACAGTATGTTTGCATATTTTGAAGAACAACATTTCAAAGGCCATTTCAAACTAACACAGATGTTTCACTGTGGTTTGTCAATGTAATTCCACCAAAAATTTGTATCAACCTATTCATTAAGAGAAAAATTGTTCTTCTGCAAAGTTGGCCATGATGAAGGTGTAATAAACCTGTATCTGTCAAGGTTAGAGACTGGGATGGCCTCTAGATGAATAACAGATGCTCTTTGTTAACCCCTCTCCCTTCCCAAAGGGGAAGAGAAAGGGAATGAGAGAGACTTATTGATTAGAAAACTAAAACAGCTCTGATGAAAATAGTGATAATAAAATGGAATATATACAAAACCAGTATCAAATCCAACTCCCAGATGGCAATTCATCATCACCACTGATGCTGTGGAGCAGGCACTGGGGAAGTCTGAGACCAATGGAAGACAGCAAATAGATTCAGGACCTGGATTCTGGAACTGGATTCAGGAACACATGGATCAAGATAGAAGGCAGAACAGTCAGATGGTGGCCATTTTGAAGAGAACTTGACCCTCATGACCTCTCATACTGAAGATGATGTCAATGGCATGGAAACGATCGGCTACATTACCATGCACTTTCACTAATAAAAATAGCAGTTGCTGTGAAAATAAGAGCATTCTTTGGCAAGATAAGAAA
>WTSP01007658.1:45680-69726 GCA_025331215.1 Actenoides lindsayi
CAGTGTCTGCTTCTGGCAGTGATAACACCCCATGTTTAGAGTTACTACCAAGGATTGGTGTGCAGACCAAGGCCACAGCTGGATCTTGTGTGCCACATTGTGGGGTGCAGAAAAGCGAAAGGCCACACCTGCAGGGAGGAGCAGACAGGACAGGTGACCCTAAACTGAGCAACGAGGTATTCCAGCCCATAGACATCATATTTGGCTTAGAGCTGAGAGATCCAAAGGGTCTGTGGCTCTTCTCCTCTCTTGGACTGCTTTGCCAGCTTTGCTTGGCTTGGGTCCTCTTTTGGTTCCTTCTTGCAGTATCCAAGGAGGACTCTGTCCATTCTGCCTTTGATCCCAGTTGGTGTGTTCCTGAATCCGGTACCAGAATCCAGCTCCTGAACACAGCTCCCATCTGCTGCTGGGCCCAGTCTGGGACTCTCCTGGTGCCTGCTCCACAGCATCAGTAGTGATGGTGATGTAATTAACATCAGGGGGGTTGGGTTCGGTACTGGTTTTATATATATTTGTATATACTCCATTTTATTTATTATTAATTTCATTTTCTTTAAAGCTGTTCTATTTTCCTTTTTCTAATCAGTAACTTTCCCTTTGTTCCCTTTCTCTTCCCCTTTGGGGAGGGAGGGGGGTTAACAGAGATCATCTGTTATAGATCTAAGGGGTCACCCTGACCCTAAACCATGACACACCATCTGAAAAACACCAAATGGTTTCTTCTGATCAAATTTCCATTTATTCTTTAGAGTCATCTTCTTTCACTAAAATTAAGACTGCAGTGTTCCACGATAGGGGTTGGTTTTAAGGACCACCATGAACCTCTTTCTGTGATGTTATCATTAATGTCGGTGCTGTGTTTAATTTTCATATAAACTTGCAAGGAGTGAGAAGGGACAGTCTTATTTTATTACTCTTGTAGTATAAAAAGTAAATCTTAAATCCCTCCTTGTGTTACGGCTTCTGTTTTCAGTTATGGTGTCTACCTTACGCTACTTATCAAACAACAACTATGTTCTAAGTGATCTTTGGTTCCCCTCCAGTGATTTCTCAAATAAGAAAGTAATTTTTTTGTCTGGATTTCTGCAAGAAAAAGAAAACAACCTGTCCATTTTCTATCTTTAGTCAGATTTTCCAAGAATAGCCTTGACTAGTTAGGCCAGAGTCCCTACCCCTCACTAAACAAAGTGCAAGTAACAAAAGGAAATGGCAAAAGAGACTCTGGCCTTATGGGACAAAAACTAGTTTTGCAATCAGGTAACAAAGTTGCTCCAGCCAATGGAAAAGATGTGACCCAAAAGGAGATTTGGAATTGGGTGAAAGACAATGAAAGATGAGTCCTTGCTCTCGAGAAGGTGGTCTATATGGAAAAGCCTGAGAATGAGGGATCTTTTCTTATGAAATTTAGGCTTATGTAATCTTTATGCAAAAAAAAAAAAAAAGCCCCCAAGGTTTCCCATAAAAAACCAGCACATACTAGAAGCAACCAATGGGTTCATATATCAGAAAGATTCACACAGAGTAGGTGGGTGGTGAGATGCTCCATTTATCCACAGCTCTGGGGATCCTCCAGGTCCCTGTAGACTATTATGGGTATAAACAGGGAGGGTGGTGTGGAGTTTCCTTTGTCCAGGGTTGTAAGTGTTTTTCAGGTGCCTTTAGGACCATGAGAGTGTACAGACTGGGGCTGTGTGTGTTTTTTTATTCTTAGTTCAACGTCCTTTCAGGAATTTGCAACCTTTTCCATCTGAGTGGCAGAGAAGGGAGAGGACAGAAGTATGCCATGGTCTGGTCACATCCCTGCCCAGATGTCCAGCGGTGACAGATAATAGAAGCAACAAAGGAGGATCAGCCACCCCCTATTGCCATGTGCAGCAGCCTCTGTCCTCCCCTTGCTCACTTGGATGATTGCCTGTCAGACCAGGCTGTTGCAGCCTATCCTGGGCCTCCCATGTCACCAACCCCACTATGACACAGACACCACCAGCATTCTACCTGCAGTGACACAGCCATGACATCACAAAGGCTGGTGCCTGGAGTTAGTGTTGCATCACTGTGACATGGCTATTATCTTCCACAATTGCAGTGAAAAGAAAAAATGATGAATAATAATTATAATAAAACCAGAACAATTGGTAATGCTGGGGTGGAAAATTAAGTAGTTGTAGCAGCAATTTAAAAGACAGCATCTCAGCAACAGTTGAAAGATAATTAAAAGCATCAGGTTCTACCTACTGCTCAGTTTTGAAGATTTATGTGGTACTTGCTGCTGAGATTTATGAATTTGAAGACTAAATGCTGGAAGAAAAATGCTTGTGGAGTTGACTGAAAGTAATACTTCACACCTTTCAAATTAAAGACATGTCCAATGCCAAACTCTGCAAACATGAGTGGCTGATAGTGCTGAGGAGGTTTAACTGTGTAATTTCATTTCTTTCTCAGAAATGAACCAAGCATTTTGCCCGAGACTCTCCTGTGCTACATACTTCAGTTGGACACTACAATGAAATACATGAATTAGCTTCTATTTGGTTCACTGCAGGCTATTGCTTCCTTTTTAGTTGATTGGACAAGAGGCAATGGGCACAAACTGAAACACAGGAGATTTCATCTAAGCATCAGGGAACACTTTTTCACTGTGAGGGTGACTGAGCACTGGCACAGGTTGCCAAGAAAGGTTGTGGAGTCTCCATCCTTGGAAATATTCAAAAGCCATGTGGCCATGGTCCTGGGCAACCTGTTCTAAGTAACCCTGCTTGAGCAGGGGCTTGGGCCACATGATATACAGATGTCCCTTCTGACCTCAGGCATTAAGTGATTCTGTGATTTTTGGTCCGTGAAAGTAGTTGCTTTCCCCAAATTTAACTTTCATTAATTATTTTAGTTTGGAAGATGTTAAAGTAAAAATGGAAACAGGGAAAACTGATTATGTACAGAAGACAGGTGACTTTTACATGATAAAGCACAACTGCAAATGATAGTAAACTTCTTCCAGTGAATTATAGCAGATCCTTAAAATGCTTCAACTGCTGTGTGTGTCAGCTTCACCTACTGCTGACATTCAGAGACATGAAAGCAGGAAAATGGTTGGAAATTACAGGATCCTGTTGGTTAGCGATAGGGTAGAAGAGTATGTAAAATATGCCCTCAGACTCCCCCTGGGATGCAGTATCCAGCTCACTCAGATGACATGCAGGAGATTGCTAGTTGGCCTCTTTCTGATGTGTTTAATGTTGACGTGAGGGGAGACACTGGGTGGCAAGTTCATCCCTGCTTCCCCTTTCATCATTCTTTTGCTTCCTTTGCTTCTAGGATGTCTTGCCTAATGGTGTCCAAAAATATTCTGTTTCAAGAAGCTTCAGGTATTTGCCTGCTATTGACTGCACTATACTTTGTACACTCTACACTAGACAAGGCAAAAAATGCATTGATAAATGTTGTAATGGTTTCACAGTAGATCCAGAGAGCTCAGGTGATGATTCACTTCCAATAGCTGTGATGATCTCAGGATGATCAGTGATGACTTGGCCCATTGTCAGAGGCAACATATAATAATCAGGTGTTTTATGTCCCAGCAAGTACCACATACTTTCATTTTCTGGTGGTGGTTTGGTTGGTTTTTGTGGGTTTTTGTGTGCAGGTTTTTTTTTGTTGTTGTTGTTTGTTTGTGTTTTCTGTTTTTTGTTTGTTTGCTTGTTTGGGTTTTTGTTTGTTTGTTTGATGATTTTTGTTGTTGTTGTTGTTCAGGATGAGATAGGAAAACTTTTTAAAAGCAAGAAAATATACAAATGAGAGAGCAAGCACCATCCAGTGCATTGCCCCCATTCCTTAGCTGCCTCTGTTGCTTAATGTGCTAACTTTATCTGCTGCTGGCATATGCAAACAGTCTCTGGAAATGTGGTTGGTGTTCAGGAAACAAGGGTTGTGTAAAAATAGTCACTGTAGTAATAATGTATGGTAGATGTCTTCCAAGATGGAGAGAAAAACGTATCTGCTACCCAGAGAAACCTATGGTCCTGCACACATGATCGCCACAGAGTTGTATTGATTTGAGAGAATTTTAAAACTTGCTTTTCGGTGTACAAAAAAGAGAGAGAAATAATAATGCTTCCAGAAGGGCAAGGATGGGACAGGATATAAACAAGAACAAAACAAAACAGAAACCACAGAAACCTACTGAACAAACTATTGGTCTGTTTTGTTTCTTTTTATTTTAATCAGATTCTCATTTTCCTCCATATTTATGGATGATTTGACTCTTGGGGCAGTTTGAGAGGACTGGCATGGTGATGTCACCAATGCTGTGACCTACTTTAATCCTCACTCCTTACTCTCTTTTCAGAAACTGGTATTCTTTCAAAAGGAAACAAGAGAGAAATTGGTCTATCAAGTTTTAACGATGCAGAAAACAATAAGGAAAACATGTTTTAATGTGATAATCTTTGCAATTTACACAGGATGTATAAAAAGACAAAAAGGCATTTAAAAGATCACCTTTAAGGCATTTGATTCTAAGGTTTCAATAAACAAGTACACTGTTCATTGAAAAACAAGTTCTTTGATTATTTTTCTAGCCCCCAGAGAAGCAGCAGTAAAATCATGAGGACCATTATAAGATGTGAGTGAGAAGCAGCACCCAAGGAAATGAAAAAAATATTGGAATTATTATCTATGCTTACAAAAGAAGTATTGCGTAGTAGATAAGAACACTGGAAGGATGCCTTTTTTTCTATCTTGCATTACATCTTTCTGAACAAAACCCCTGTGTAGACAACAGAAGCTTGTTCTAATAACAAAATGTTGCCTGAAATGAAATTCTTGACATACCAATCATTCTCAGTAGCAAAGCCATTTTTCATATAATACATATTTTGGAGTAGACTTTAATGAATGTCTCAAACCAACTCATCTACCTTGTATTTAGGAGTATTTAAATAAAGTTAATAGAAAATCTACCACAGAGACACCATGAATGTGCCCTGCCAAATCAGATTGTGTGTTTTTAAAGGACAAAAGGGTGCACACTTTCTTCAAAACTACCTGAACATACATATTCCTTAGCTAAAATGGATAATGGTTTTGACTAAAATTAATTGCTCACTGGGAAAACTCCTCCCATTGTGCCACAATCAAGGAAAGAGTTTCCAAAACAAACATGCTTCAGATTACATGCTGTGAATGGAAAATCTTTTTCCATTTTATCTACAGCTTCTCTCTCACTCTGAAGGAACCATTATAGACTAACATAACACAGTTGAATAACTCCTTATATAATGTTATCTTAGTCTGAATTCTTTTGCTATTATAACTCAATGGAAAATTTCAAGTCATAAGTTAGGAATGAATTTACTAAGGTCTGTGGTGGTCTTATTTTAGTATTGTTAAAAGTGAGTTTGGTGCATATTCTGCGATACATCCCCAGGGTATTGCTTTGCAAGTGCATAGTCTGCTTATCCGTGTTGTAGTTAAATCAAACCTTGTAAGCCAGCAGTGCATAGCAAGAGTAAAAGATCATGTTAAGGATTGTGTCTTAGGGTAAAAAAATCATCATTAGCCGCCAAGGATTGAGTTTCCACTTCTCTAAGTGCTATTTTAGATGCACATACACACACACATACACGCTTGCTTGAAGACTCATGCACACACACATATATTTATTTGTCAGTCAACAGCACTGTTACTCACTCCACCCTAAAATGGTCCATTCTATATTAGCAGAACTGTATGTAGCAATGCAGCAATGCTTTTTCCATAATGTGTTCTGTAAGAAAGAAAAAAACCCAAACACATAAAAAATCTAGTTTGATTTTTCATGGATAAACAAAATGCCAGATTATACCTCAGCTAGCTCCCAAAAATTCACAAGAAAAATCTATAAGTATTTCATCTCACTAGAAAAGTTAACCTGTGTATACGAACCAGACCAGAACAAGCAAGCAGTAAAGGGTGATCTTTAGGTTCAGCTTCATTTTCTGTCAGTAGATGCCTCATGAAAAATTTCAAAACAGAAAAAAGAAAATTGAAAATAGAATTGGAAGGCTTTTCAGCTATCTCAGTGGTTTTTATCAAGACAGAACTGAATTCCATTCATCTCATATTAAAAAGGAAATCGTATTGCCTATATTCTTTAAAGAAGAAAAAAAAAAAGAAAAAAAAAGGAAAGAAGAATTTCAGCTTATGTGTTGTGCTTTGCTATACTGTGTCTCTCTCAGACAAATGCCTCCATGTTGTCTTTCTTGAGACTTCCGCATTCCTCGAGAGGGTTAGAAATCAGCAAAAATATAAAGAAAACTGCCCTATGACTAGAGGCTAGCAAAGTGCACCAGGAGGAAGCACTAACAGGCAGTGCAATACATGCAATGGTAGCTACAGCCTCCTGACTCCATAGCATTCAAATGGCTGCATTTGGCTCATAAAGCAACATTTAACATAATTTTTCTCTGGATTGTGTTAAATAATAAAAGCACCATTAAGACAAAGTGGTGAGCCTTTTAAAGGCAGGGAATCTATGCCAAGTATAATGCTCAAACCAGCCTAACTAGTAGATCAGGGGCAAATAGGAAGGGCAGCAGAAAAGGGTGGCAGAAGCCACATAGATTTCTGCAGTAATGATCCAAAAAAAGGAATCTAAAAATTCTAAGCAATTTAAAAGGGGAAATTGCTTTGTGTCACATTGCACTTACATTTTCTACTCGAAAATAAAACAGGTCCCTGAAACACAACAGTTAGCTGTAGCAGCTAAAGTTCTTCCTGAGCTGAGGAAAAAAGCCAGATGTCTTATAGACAGGCAAGCAGCTGCTTTCCAGGCATTTAATTGCTGTTTTATACCCAATATCTGTGCCACAATCAAATGTGCCACACAGCTATGATTTATTTATATCACATGGCTCTTACTTACAGGTTGGATTCTGACTTTTGAGTTATTGTTAATAATTTGTGTTCAAGCTTCCTTCACCTACCCTATTTTATTCCATCTGTCCTCCTAAACCAGAGAACAAAACAATTACATTTGTTTATTTAATAAAATGTGTAATTCAAGTTCTTATTCATCTTTATCTAAAGGACAAAATTAGTCAGACCTTCCTTGACAAATGAAATTGTTGCTATAACTTTCATCATCACTTGAGTAACAACATACTGCCTTTTATTGATTTTGGCTATTGGCAACCTGTCTCAAAAATGTAAAAATATCTCAGTGTAGTTTCTTCCTTAAGCAAGTTAGTTCAGTCCCATACACCATATCCAATTATTAATTATCCTTCTAGTTGGAGATATGCACAGAAACACACAGGGAAAAAGGTAGAAGGAAGGCTCAAGTCTGTTGCACAAATCTTTCTGTTGGCCCTAGGTGGCATATTCATTACAAGCACTCCACCTTGGAGTGACTAGCCTGGCAGGTTGCAGATTCTTGCATGTCAGCAAAGTTTTGGTGGGTGTGCTGCTTCTAAGCACCTGCTGAAGCAATAAGTAGATTTTCACAGTCATGGCAAATTGATGGAGTTCCTCAAAAATTTTCATAAAGCTACTGAATGCTTCTGGTTCTCCTTCTACAAATGGAACATAAAAAGCAAGAAGAAAATGATATTATGTCATCTGTTTCATTTAGAAATACTGGTTTATAAATGTCTTTTAGATATATTGACTACACAATTCACATATTACTTAAAATTTCAGGGTCACATGACAAAAATTCATGATAGCACTTGATCTCATATGCCCACTAATCCATCACCTATGATTAATTTAACATCTCAACCTCTTAAGTGGCTTCCAAATGCTTCCAGGTTTAAAATGGTAATAATAAGACAAATGTAGAAGAGTAGTTTGCCAGCAAATTTATTTTTCATTTTCTTATCAAATATACATCTTTTCCCAAAGACATGACATCAGCTTGAGGACTTGAAATGGAGGATTTAATGTGATTTATTAATGCAAAATCCATTTGTAAGGCCTTAGTTCTTCAGTATTAGAAGCCAGATCCATTTCTGTAGTAGGCCTTAGTACGGACTTTTAAGGTCAGAGATAAATAAGGTAATGCAGTATATAGTGACTTGGTTACATATGAGAAGTTATTTCTATTGTTACAACATTTTCATATTTCCCCTTCAGAGGATGATTTGTTTAGCTGCTCTGCCAGTAAACCATCTTTTTGAGAGTAGGAAATAATTAATAGAAAATAATTCCAGGGTAATTCATAAATATCTTTAAAATTTTCTGAAAACATTTACTGCACAAACAGAACTTGTGCCAGCCTGGTGTGGTACAGTAACCCTACAGACATAAACACTACTGTGAAAGCTTAACTGTTACTACGATATAGATGGGAAATGACAGTGCCAGAACCCTTCAAAATCTTTTATATCTACCTGGTGAAACGCTTTGCTGGAGTTTGGAGCCGTCTGCCCCAGTGACAGCTCAGCAATCTGCTATTAAATTGCTCTGTACTCTCTCTATTATCAGTTCTTCTACCCTTTCCCTGAAAATAACATTCATCCATGGTGGCATTTTGAGGACTGAAATACATGGGGATAGCCTTTGAGCCAGGAACTGCTTCCATAAACTAGCTGATGGACAGTTCTGGATAATGAATATGGGAGGTGAGGATAATCAAGTGCTCAAGGACCAATCTTAAACAGAAGAAGAGTAAACTTCTATGAAATGTTTTAGGTAGTTCTAAAAGTGTAATTATGCACTTTTTACAAAATGCTGTGTGCTTTTCGGCAAATCTGAATCAAATTCTAAAGCCTTCTTTGTCCCACGGATGTTTTGTCACACATGCTAGTGGTGTTGCTACTCAGCAGGACAGTTACAGGATACTACCACTCCTAGGCAGGAATAAGCTACTGCATAAACAGTGTTGTTTAAGATGCCATAGGATGGCATCTTTTCCACTGAGAAGTTTTAAGGAAAAAAATAAATAAATCAAGACTTTAGTACAGCAGAAGCAGAAAGATCTAAATGTACAGGTCACTTGTGAGGATACCTACAGTCTGAGGTGTCACAGGAGCTCACCAATGCCCAATACCAAAGGGGCATCAGGAGGCTGAGTCATACCAGGGCATACAGGGTGCCCAGGGAGCTAGAAACTCATTTCTTTTCCTCCAAGATTATCATGACAGTGCAGGACAGCAAGTGCTTTTACACAGTTGCATGGCCTTAGCATGTCCCATTCATCTCATGATCTTCTATAAGCTCCCCACTCTTTTTCTGAAAAAAACCCACAGCACAACACAACAAACCACAGAAAAAAAGCTACAAGGGCACTCTTGTACCTGTGCTGGGTAGATGGTTATTGTTGTCTAAGTACAGAAACACACACTTTCTCATACTGAATTACATCCTGGTTTGTCTCAGATATTTTCTCCAAATTATCATGAGTATTTTGAGTCTTAATCCTCTACTTGCATTTCCTCCTAACCAGGTATCATGTGGAAATAAAACAAGCACCATCACTTTTCCACCAGTCAAGTCAATGAAGATAATATCAATTAATTCTGGAACAAGGACAGATTCTTGAAAAAAAACCCACTCAATGTATTGCTGTATTTTGTTTTCTTTCCCTCACAGCATTTTCATCTAGACCATATGTTCCTAGCTTACTTATGAGAGTGTACTAGGAGACCATGTCCAGAGGCTCACTAAAATCAAGATGTGATATCAACTGGTTTTCTGCAGCCCCATGAAGTGTTACCCATGACAGAATGGAATTATTTTGGCTTGAGATGATTTTTATTGACCACTCTTTATATACTAACTTCTAAATGTCCACTACCCATATGTTAACTGTTTTTTCCACTATTTCTATGGGAATTGAAATTAACTATCTCTCTTATAATTTTAACCTCTCTCTTCTATTGATTTTTAAAAATAAGTACTCTTTCTACCCTTTTATAGACTTCTGGAATGTCGTTCTGTATTAGGTGATCAGAAAACAGCTCATTTACTTGCCTAACCTCAATTTTTTTCTTTCCCCTTTCAACTAGCACAGGTGCTGGTTTCATGATACCATTTGCTCACAACTGACATTTTGATGAAACAAAGAAGGAATTAAACCTTCCAGCATTCCAGGCACTGTTTGCCAATAACCTTCACTCTGCAGAGAAATGGACTGAGTCTTTCCTTAGCTTCATCTACCTCTCAGTGCACTAAAAACCTGAGAAGGAAATGTCACCTGTGCTTCCCATGGTTTCACTCTCTGCTTTTGATTTTCTGTCTTTGGCCTCAAATGTTCATCCATTCATCTTTCTTTTAAAAGTCTTTTCTTCGGTGAGTGATCTACAGCTCCTGTCCTTCCTCCGCACTGTCATAACTTGTAATTTTGCATAGTTTCTTTTGCATAGTTTTGCATAAACTTGCATTTAACATAATTCCTTTAAAGAACTGCCTACTGTGCTTAACTCTCAGAATTGTCTCCCACAGGATCTCACTTACTAGTTCTCAGAATTTCTATAATCTGCTCTGCTGAGGCACATTGCGGCGCTTCCTGTTTGTCATGAATTCTGCTGCTTCATGATCACTCATGAAGTGCCCAAGTTGTTTTTAACTGTTGCTTTTAGGCTCTAGCAAATTATGAGGCTCAAATCTGGAAAATGTCATCTCTCTTAGCTTTCTCCAACTTCTATAACAAAAAAGTTTCCACTAAAACTTTTCAAAAATTAGCTAGACTGCCTGAGGGCAGATGTATTCCTTCTCCTATGTGGAAGTTTTTGTAATCAAAGTATGCTGATGGCACTGAGTACTGGGCTCTGGATAATTCTGTTCACAAACAACTCATCATGTGATTTCCTCGGTAGGTGGCCCACTATTAAGTCCCATCATAATGTCAGCACTTTTTCTCCTTTAAATGTTACTCAGGAACTATGAGGCAGCCTATATCCCTCTTTATTCTTAACCTCAGAGCAAGTGATGTCTTCATGTAAGGTAACACCAAAGTAACACCTACATCTTTTTTTGTGTCTACCAGTCCTGAACAAGTTATACTGTTTATATTAATGTTCCTGGTAGATGACTCATCCCAACAGGTGTTTATTAGGTTCTATTAAGTCATAACTTTGAAATATATTTATACTGCTACTTCCCCTTGCTTCTTCCCCATGCAATTGGTGTTCAGACTTCCCAGGGCCAGAAAAATGAACCTGATTACAGGAGACAGACAGACTCCTGGAGAACAGCAGACATCTGGCTCTAAGAGATACTTGCATTCAACATATGTGGAAGAAACCAACATTCAGGCTCCTAGAGCTTTTATTCAGTCTCTAGGTGCCACTCTAAGCAGAACCCAGCCTGGTTGCCGCCAATCTGCAGCATCTGAAGCAGAACTTATTACAACCAGTTCCATATACAGACTCAACGTATGCCTATTTTTTATGCCCGTTGCTCAGATTGTCAGCAGTGACCCAAAGCCCTGTATTAAATTCTCCGCCTCCTTAGAATGATGGATTATTTTCTGACAAGCACAATGTGAAACATCTTCTGGAGATAAATGTTATAAAACTATCCCCAAATACCTGAAAGTGTTGGACCATCCGGTAACCTGAAAGAGTGTCTGATGTTAATTTATCATAAATCCCAGAATAACATATAAATCTCAAAGATTCAAAGAATATTAATATTGCACAAGAAAAATGAACTATATGACAAGAGTACTTCCAGGTTAGCAGTCTGCAGCTGGTATAAGAATAATAATGGAAAGAAGCAGGATTAAAAAATGGATAGGAAATCAACTACAGCACTGTAGATATCTCTCATATGTACATGTATGAAAAAGACACATGAATGATCAGAACACTCTTGTAAATTAGAAGAGTTATACTGGATCAACCCTAGGTTCCCAACACGATCACTGCAAGCAGAAGCTGGCCAACCATTTGATTTCACTTACTGGCATAATCTGTTGTAAACTGGGAGTCATTTGAGTGACATCAAGAGAGTGAAGAGATCCAACAGCTCAAAACTACACTGAGACTGAAATCAGATCTAGACTGTTCAAATCAGACTGCAGATCAGTATCACAGTTAGAGCACTTAATGTCACATGATGATTCTTAGCACTGAAGGAAAGAGAGGTTATTGGCTTGACAAACAGCCAGTGACTCAGGAAGACTGAGAGATTTCATTTCCCTTCAAGGATTTTTGGAGAGGAATCCCTCTGCAAAGCTCAGTCTCCAACTGAGAAAGGAGACAGTTGCCATTCTGGAATACTGGAATATCACCAATCTGTGTACCAAAAGAAATACAAGTTATATTTGTTTTCAAATATTGAGTGTGCTTGTCATGTTTGTCAGATATACATACTTTCTAAGAAGTAACATTATTTTGAATACAGTGCATGAGAAACTGCTACTAGTCACTTTCTCTTAAAGGTAAATTTGAGAATTCTTTTGATTCCTAAAGAAATAAATATGTGTACACAAGAAAGATTGCATTGTGTCTTCCAGTGACATTTTTAAAAATTCTTCAGTGTTTTGGAAAGCAAATAAGTGCTCTGTGTGCCTTGACAGTACTGATTTTAGTGTAATACATTTTAAAAAAATAGTATCTGTAATTCTGTAATGTTGATAATAATTCAATACTTATAAATGTAAAAATGTAAACATAGTCTTTCATAAAGTTGTGTTTTTTCATAGCTTCAAACTGCTGCTCACAAATCTTACTGTATCTTTCCAGACTATCTCCTGGAAACAACTCAAAATCTATCATACTGGATTGAATTATTTATTTTAGAGATAAATTTGAAATATACATATTGCTAAAATAGCCTCAGAAGATTCAGCACACATTTTATTCACTAGAATCTATCAATTACATTAAAAGTATAGTAAGCAGAAAGAAATCAAATGTTCTTGAAATAAACTACATCGTTCCACACTCAAGGCATTTGAAGTACCTGATTAGTTATAAAAGGCTTCCAGTGAAGCCAGATTTCAGTGTGTGCTGTGGCTGCTCACTCCAATTTATAAGTTACAATGCATCACCTTCCTTGCACTCACATGTGTTGGACAGCTAGTGAGCAGAGAAAACATGCCAAATAGGTATGTGCTGCTGACATATCTCTCAGGAATTTGCTCTCAACCTGTGGTAGTTGCCTCACTCTTTGGATACCACTAAATGCAATGTTGCTGGATGCTTCTGTAGCATAGGTACCAACTTCCATCTTAGGCAAAATGGAAAATATTTCTTTGTCCTATTAAACCTGGCCACAGCCATTATGTTTATGTGATTTATACATATACATATATATGTATATTTAGTATATATATATCTCTTTAATTTAACATATTTTCAGTAACTTGTTCATACACATACAATTCACACAGGCAGAAGGATAAATATCACCATTAGAAACATCACCACCTCATGAAATAACACTTGTTGTGTTTTTATATGCAAATAATGTCAAAATTCTGCAGGCAGCTCTATGACAAAAATAAAAGTATGTAGGGTTTTGCACAACCCAACAGATGCTATGCCAATTTGAGTAGCGTTGTCCTTCTCGAGAGCTGAAGAGCATCAGTAGAAAGAATGTTGTTCAGTAAACAACTCGTAACACATGCTCATAAGGAGATGAATGTGCTGGAAGATTTATTTCTATCCATCAATCACATTTGGAATTGACGTAGGTAACAGAATAGGCTCTTTTTTGAAAGCTATGTGCAATTCATTGATGATCTCCGTTCTTAGCAGATGAAAATTAAAGCCATTAAGATACTCAGCACCAGAAGACATCTGAACTTGTGTAATGAGGCAGTTCTGAAAGAAACAGAAAGGGAATTGTCTCCAGGGCACTGCAAAGAAAGAAGTCAGAATGACCATCTTACAGTATCTTTGGGCAGTGAAAAATGTCAGTCTGGATTTCATTCTGGCATAACACACAAACACTCACTTCACTGTCATGACAAGTTCAATATTTGGTCTGTTACAGAAGCTCATGCCTCTCAGATTTAATTTTGATCACCAGCAAACATTTGAACATATAAGTCTTAGATAAACATATAAACTCAAGTACTCTGATGTCTCTCTTTTAATAAAAGAAACTGTTTCAGCACTATAGATTAATTTCTTGTACTGTGACAAGAATGCTTTTCATTTTGACAAAATTTAGTCTAGTTGAGAGATGTACCTGCCCATGGTGGGGAGGTTGGATTAGATGATTGCTGAGGTCCCTTCCAGCCTAAGCCATTCTATGATTCTGTGAAAATGTCTGCTTTTGAACTCTGCCTTTATGACAATGTTGTAAAGAAGTTTAATAGGATCTGTAGGACTGTAAGTACAACTTAACATTTGCTACTCTAAAAGAAATTGTCTAACATTTCTTAGGTTTACTCTCAAATATTCCATGCATAACATCCATTATTCATTACAAAGACTGGTCAAATTCTCGAGGAACATCATATAAGCTGGTCATCTCCTCTGACTTACTTCTACTAAACCTTGTGTTTGTTGGAGTGAAGATTTCAAGATTCTATTTATAGACTGGTCTTTCCACAGACATTATCATAATTTACAGTAATATACAGTAATATTATAATAAGGATATAAAATTAAACTTGAAAAGACACATTTGAAACTGGCCACAACCTTGACCAAACCTTTTTTTTACCCTTAAGCTGTCATGATAATTTGTTATCTGTGAAGTACATTAGTTTTTGAAAAATGATCCCACACAGTATTATCTTGTTGATAGATTGTATGTGGGTTGGTGATTCAGATATATTTGTATATCACCTTGCTTTTAAGAAGGTATTTGCCAATTATCCCCATATATCTTAGCAGATATACAGCAGAAGCAAAGAAAGAAAATGCAACAGTCATCTGACACTTTAAATGTTATTAACACTTCACAAAATCCATCATTCTCACTAAAAAGGAGAAAGCATCTGAACACTTGGAATTCTTTTACTTTTCTAAGATTTCCTTAACAGCTGTCTAAGGTTTGAACCCTATTTTTCAAATATTAAACCTATGCCTAATCTACTGAATCTCAGTGTGAAAGCAGTTTATCCAGCCCAAATTTGAATGTATTTCCTGCCTTAGATGGTCTCTTTGCTGTCCATAATTCTGCTGTTTCTAGGCATCTGCTCCACTGTAGTCTTTGGCTAAGTCTGTACCAATAAACAAGCAGGACCTGGGGATTTGTCCGGGCATTTGCATGTAGTTGTTCACACCACTGATTTGTTAGCATGCTCCATAGTTTTTCCGGAGGCCAACTAGTGTTCCTTCCAGGTGTGATTTTAAGTTCAGCATGAGCCAGTGACTGTGTCCTATAGGCAGTGTAGATGCTGATGCTTTGTTTTGAAAGGTAAGAGAATTCAGCCCTGTGGACATGCTATGCCACATGGCCTCAGGGACAAAGAGCAGCCTGCTTTTTTTACCTCTGGAGATGCCACCAAATATTTGGTCTGTCCTTACACTTCCACAGATCTATCAATGTTCACCTCTTTCCGGAATTAGTGGAAGGGTATGTAAACTATCTTCCATCCCTGGTACATATGTCACCCTTTTATGTCTTTAATAAGAGTCTTTAGCTCTGCAATGTCTACTGCAGTGCAGCTCCAAAACAGCTCCTTGCTGGAAGGCAGGTTAAGAAGGGATTGAAAATTAATGATACAATCCTTAAAAAGGGTTAACTCCTAACTTATGCTTTTGAAGGCTCTCCCAATTATCATTGGACTACAAATGACTTCTAAAACTATACCTCACAAACATAGTATTGTTTCTAAAGGGACTACTGAGGGGAGACCTTATTGCTCTCTACAGCTACATGAAAAGAGGTTGTAGAGAGGTGGGTGTTGGTCTCTTTTCACAAGTCACAACTGATAGGACAAGAGGAAATGGCATCAAGTTGCACCAGGGGAGGTTTAGGTTGGACATTAGGAAAAACTTCTATATCAAAAGAGTTATCAAAGACTGGAATAGGCTGAACAGGGAATGGTTGAATCACCTTCTCCGGATGTATTTAAATGCTGCCTAGGTATGGTACTAAAGGATATGGTGTAGTATTTACCCTGGTAGAGTTAGGTAATGGTTGGACTTGATGATCTTAAGGTCTATTCTGTGATTCTGTGTGATACTCTTTGGGACCTGATTAACTAGCTTAAGGTTTTCACTGTCTGAAATGCTGACTGCCTTAAGATGCATACATTTAAAGTATTCTTCATGGCTCATAGCCAGAACTGGTGGTATGAATTGAACCTCGGTGCACCAAGCTAGTTAATGCCTCCAAATGCTCAAAACAGTTAGGCCTATGTGTAGGGTGCTGGTTCCCGATGCTTCTTTATTATTGAGAGTGTACCAGATTGTCAGAGGTTATTTGACAAGATTTACTAGTCCTGCGGAGTCCTTGCACAGTTACAAGAGACCTACCTCACATCTGTGTTTGTTGTAAGTCATTTTAAAATGAGTGGAAAAAAAATGCCTAAGGTACTACTGCAGTACTTATCAAAACCTCCAGCCTCTAGTTTAGCAAAGAAAACTAACAAACTCCAAAATACTCAGGGTGATATAATGTGCAGTAGGTACTGAGCCCAGAGGAGGTTGTAATTTACATAAAACAGAGACTTAGAAATAATTTTTTAGAAAGTTATAACCTGGACTGTCAAACTCCTGAAATGTACAGACTCAGGAGTCGCAATTTCAGAAAGGGATTTTAAGATGCTGTAGTTACACTTCATTTCTAATATAATTCTATTTCTTTGTTCATTTCCTGCGTGACATTTACCACACACAAAGTCATCGTGGGATGTATAGTTATAATTATGCATCTACTGGTGAATTACATGCAGTTAGACTCACAGAACTGTTTACCCAAAAGAAGTGACTGTTTTATAAAAGATGATGTAAAGTATTATTCAAAGAATTGTTCTTTTTAAGGGACAGTGAATCTAGTAACTGTTCCCTGACTTCTTGAATAAGTGAGACCTTGCATGTTGCTCATAACAAGCTCAGTACCAAAATTCCTGTCATCTTCAGCCTCTGCATGGTATATCAGCCTGTACTTTGTAAATAATTCCCAAGCAGATGAAGAAATACCTAAAATTTAATGCCAGAGACATATGATAACAGTAAAGGTACTTCTGTGTGGAATGCACTGATGCTAATTATCCACACACAAGATACCATACAATTTCTACTGACACCATCTGTATCTGGAATCCTCAAGGCATCTATTTCAATTGTTATTTTTTAATTCTATTTTCTAGAAGGATATATAATTTATGTGTTCCATAAATACTGTGTACACTGAAGTATCTTATTTTCTGGCAATGATTTAATATTTCATTAGCATCTCCTTTACTCACTCTTTAGAGCACCATTTTGTTTAATTTGCTGCCAAAGTAGGGCTTAACTAACCTCTATTCCCATAAATAAGGATTTTTCTGCTGATTGTCCTGCTCTTCTGCTCCTCCAGCCTCCAGATAATTTTCCTTCCAAACAGTTAAATTATACCTCAAGCTGTAGTTAAACAAGTTTAACAAGCAGCAGTCTCATTTAAGCAGCTATTGTTCCATCCCCTTCCTTCACTTATTCCTACTCCACACAGTGAAATAGTTCAACAAATGCATTCACATTTTCCCATGTTCATTCTAACCCTGCTCAGCCCCCAGCTTAACTCACTGTGCAGCCTCCCAACAGCCAGGCCAGCATAAACTGAAGTAGCATGTGAACAAGAGCTAGTGACCAGGGACTGAGGTTTTGTAAAAGCTGCCCCTCCTGCCAAAAGAAATGCCCATCAAAGTGCACCCTTCACTATTCATACTTTACTCACATTTCAAATACTACCCCACTGGAATATTTTAGTATTATTAGGGCATTTCTTCAATAAAAATAATGCAAAATAAGTCCCTGATTCATTATACAAGAGAAGTGAAACAGGGGATAAAGTTTTTTCCTAAGTATTTAGAAATCAAGGACTATAAAAACATCTTCTGCTATCAAGTGATGATGGTGGCAAACTCCTTGTGGTGATGTCTGAGCTGTTACCCAGCATTACACTGGATTGGAGTCATAGAAATTACATATGGTCTAGGATGAGGACAAGAATATATTCAATCTGTGTCAACAGTCTCCTAATTTGCCAAATTAATCTGATCCTGTTTCCCAGTGAGACTACCTCTGTGAGGGCAACTCTAGCTCACGTTGGGTCTCATTGGATCCCACGACTGTGGTGCTCAGGCTGACAGCTGTATTTTGCTGCAGAAGTGAAGAGTTGTCACTCCTCAAATAGGAAGCCCTTAAATTTGAGATGGCACAGAGAGGGACACAAGGGAATATGCATGCACATATGCATAGGGCATGTTTTAGGCCAACTCAAATAGTCATTGATCTCAATAGTCCCCTCTGAGGTCTGCAGAAGCAAGACTGTGTGTACACTTTTGAATTGTGTGCCCAAATCATGGCAATAAGGGAAGACATGGCTGGGGTGTATGTTGCAGGTGCTATGATATGACACTTCACCCTGGAGGCCTTATCAGGCCCCTCTGAGAGCAAAACTGGTGATAGGTATTTAAGACACCAGTTTGTCGTTTCTGCTTGTCAGGAAGCTTTTGCAATTTAAGGCCATGAAAAGACAAAAGAAAAGATGGGTTGTGTTTGGGGTTTGGTACACCTCAAGGTCTGGAGTCAAATTTTCTTCTCATTATTCCATGTCAATAATACTGATAAGCTAAGTAACTGCCTACTGTTGCCAGGGCCTAAAGCCAGCTTTGAATGCAGCCACATCGCATAATAACTTTCATAAACTGATCAAACTCCACTCTAAAAGTGTTTAGGTGCTTTGCCCATCTTCTCCAAGGGAAAGGTTGGTCCTTTAGGATAATCAGGAATGCAAATCGAACTTCCCACCTATGTACATATATATGTACTTTTGCCAGAACTATCCTCAAGTAGCTCTTTTCCTTCCCTGGTGTGTATCTGTCCTTCTCAGTCTGTTTATGGACAGAAAGCATATCGTTCCAGTCTTCCTTGGTTGAATACTCTAAACTCTTCTATTCTTCTAACCTAGTCTCCTCATTTAGCCAAGGTCATAACAACCCATCTCTGTACCTGCCTTGGTCTGAATTCACTTTTCCTGAACACTGCCAGCTAGAGGTATACAGATCTTGAAGAGGCAGACAGAGTTAGGTTTGGATGAGTTAGGTATTATCAACCAGTCTGGCTATAACCTAGCAACCTAAACACAGTCACAAAGATTCTCTGTGGGAGAGCAGTAACTAACAGAGCCTGAAATTTCTCCCCTACTCCCCTCCACCTGCTTCTAAAGTAAATATCAACGCTCTGAAACTTTTGAAAGAATCCCAGAACTCTAATACCATTTTTTTTCCCCAAAGAGTTTATAAGAATTTGAACTTTTTTCAGTAGAAGTATTCCTGATTCTTCCCCTAATATGAATTATATTTCTTTACTAGAGTGCTTGGTCTAGATCAGTTTTTGAAGACTCAAGCAATACAATGTAGGAAAATCTACCAGTCTCTTGCTCCAGGTTGGGTTTTAATGAATATTAAATTTAGCAACAGTTGGGACAAGAAAAAAGAAAAAAAAGTTGAAAGGAAATTAAAACCTGTAGAATTCTTATCCTTTTTTCTTATCTGTTATTCTCTTACTCTTATCTGAACTCACCCTCTTTATGCAACAACAGAAGTCTGGGATGCGATTTTGCTGTAGGTGCATTGACTGCTTTCCAGAACTCTAAGCAGAGGAGGAACATCTTTTGAGTTAGGTACTTGGACAGCCTTGCTGAGATTCAGCAGTCCGAGCTTTCCACTCCAGTCTTACTGAAACTAAAGAGTGAGCAGATGCATCTCTTTTCAAGATAAGAAGCTAACATTTACATACATCATTAAGGTGATCACTGGTATAACTACCCAATTTCCAGTACAAGAGCTGATTTATTGGTAGAAAGGTACAGTTTTATGTAGCCTTCCAAGAGCAGAGCTTTGTGCCCAGAAGTATGAGAATATAGTTCTAATATTTTTGCTAAAAAAGGCATGACTAAGATAACTGAAAATTTGGAACTTTATGTTTCAAAACAAAGCTCTCATTGCAAATATAAACAATGAAATTTCTGAATTAATTTCCTCTGTGAATTCCAAAGAAGCTAATCAACATGATAAAGTAATATATTTTACCTAGCTTTTGCATTTTATTTCCATCAGTCTTAGTTGACAACTAATTCCTTCTTTTTCATCAGAGTAAATACATCAGATGACATTTCAAAATGTTATAAAGGAAATGAAAATGACTAAAGAAAAAAACAGAAGCAAGGGTTGTCCATCAAGCAATCAACAACTAAATCTGCCCAAAGACAACAATTTGAAAGGAAAATCTATAAAATAAGATGTGTGGACATGGTTTCAGGTTTTGGCCAAAAGTAAATCTATAAATTCAGTGGAGCAATCTAAAGAGGAAAATCAAATTCAGCTGAAATAAATACTCAGTACTGTCAGTACCATTTAAATTAGAAATATCTTGAGTCACTAATTTTGGGTTTAGCTCTATGTTTTACTTTTCAGTAAAGTTTAGTAAATAGTAAAATGTTTTACTATTCAGACAAAACTACTTTTCCATTTAGCATTTTTCTGCATTTTTATGTAATCTCCATTATAAAACCCTTGCTGATAAATGAAAAAAAAAAAAATTTAATTGCAAAGCAGTCAACATCCAGGCACTACCTGGATCACTGAAATGCAGCTGAAAACCAGCCTGAGACTATTTCAGTTTCAGTCTTGAATAGGAAATTAATCTGTAGTTCATAAGAGTTACATGCCATTCCCAAATCTGCAAGGTCTTTAAGAAGCAGTGGGAAAAGTCTGTGGTCCCTTTTAATACAGGAGACCATTGAAAGAACTACTTAAAAAAAACAAAACAAAAAACCCCCTTTCCTGATACTATAACACAAGCTCCATTTCTTGAGATCACTTCTATGTTGACAATAAAAACAAGACCAGGGAATGAGTTTAGACACCAGATTACTGGTTGTCCAGAAGGCTTGTTCTCCTGCATCATAGCAGTTTTGATCCAGGCCAACTAGCAATCTCCAGGCAGTACTAGGTATAGTTTGAGGGACACAAAGGATCAGAAACTATTTCCAGTTGACACTAGAGGCTCTACTGGGCTTGAATTCCTCAATCCTACACAGTCCTCCAGCACTACTCCAGAAGGTTTAGCACCACTGAATACCCACATGCACTTCAGTCATGGCCTGGGGGAATAAAATACCAAACTTTACTATAAAAGGCTGCAACAAAAATCCTAATATCATTTCAGTGACTCTGAGATTAAAACCAAGTAAGACAAAATAACTCCTTTCCCATCTGAGAAAGTCAGATCTTATATCTTAGGTCTGGAAGGGTTTGAGAAGAGGCCTGAAGATATATGTGACACATCTAGTCTATATAATTTGACATCAGGATAAGAGAACATTGATTCATTAAGCAGAAGTCAAAAGGAGTTCCATGTGATAAAGTATATAAATAAATCTCTGAAATCTGGAAAGAATATCAGGGAATTTATGAGGGTAGGGACGCAATGAAGAGGATATTCTATGTAAAAAAGCATTTTCAAGCTGGAAGAAGCAGCTTCTAGTCCCAGAGAAGTGAATCAGATATCATCTGTTCTTTAGAGGCAGTAGCTAAGAAAGGACATAGAGCAACCCTGTTAAAATATTCCTCCACACTTATTAGTCTTGTTGCTTTGGTGAATATGATCCTACTTGTGGAGAAACTGGAAGGGTGAAAAGCAAGGAGGGGAGAGGTGTAGGAAGAAACCTCGGTGTAAGGGCACATTCCTCTATTGTGCACAAAGGGATCCATTCTCTGTTAACTGAAAGTCACAGTATCTCAGCCTCCTCCTGTTCCAACCCTTTATCATTTTAGCAGCCCTTCACTGGATTTGCACCATGTCTCTATTTTACTGGATGGCCCAGAACTGGACCCAGTATGACATATATGTTTCACTAACAATGAGATGAGGGGAAGGATCACCCACCTCCACCTGCTGGCAATGCTTCCCTCCTAAAACACCCCTGCATACCATTGGCCCTCTTTGCTGCAAAGGCACATTACTGCCTCATGGTCATCTTGTTACCAAGAAGGACCCCTAGCTGTTTTCTGCACAACTTTACTAGACTTAGAGCAAGATGGGAAAAGAATAGTTTGGGAAATGAATTAAGAATCATAGAGTATTTACATGATTCTCTCTGAATTAGCCTTAAAATGATAAACGTGACACAGAAACAAATGTTAGAACAAAGACACTGCCTTCTGGCTCCTTTCAGCATGTCTCTAGTATGGCCATGTAATGCACTATTATGCAAAGACATGATGTGGTCTGAGATGTAATCCAAAAGGTATTTTTCCTTGAATGAACAAAAACAATTGCACACCAGTTGTTTCTATTCTATGAATAACATTTCCAATAATATTACTCCACCAATTATATTCTTATTCCATGAATAATATTAATGATAATAGATAGAAACCTATAAGTCAGATAGAAAAGATCTTGGTGTATATTAAGAGAAATCACTTTTTTTTTTCCGTTTCTTTTCTATTTTACACTTACATAATTCTCCAGGTAAATGTGGAGATCTTGAAAAATATTGTTCATTCCATAACCAAAATAATTAAAAACCCCCCCACAACATTGAATTTCCTACCCACGAAAGAGACACTTTCCTTTTTTCTCCAAGTCTTTCACATTTGAAATAAAAATAAATCAAGTTCCAGATCTGATAATTCTTTACAAACCACTGAAGCTTTGATGTGTTGTAAAAGCTTCAGAAAAGTCACTTTGCGATCCTTCAGCAAGTCAATATCTAATGCAGAATGTTTGGTGGTGATGCTGTTGTTAGGGGGGCTGTAATATTCATGATTATAATACCAACATTTGGAGAAGAATATTTAGGGAAATAAAATCTAGTTGTTATGGAAAAAAAATCAGCCTAAGGGGATAGTACACTGCTGCTTGAAATATTTAAGTGCTTGTCTGTATATAAATTATAAAATTAAAATCAATGTGCACTTCAGGATGCTACCTTGAATAAGTTAAAGATTTTGACTTTAAAAAGCAGCAGTAGCAGCAGCAGCAGCAGCACCCATGCTTCTGAATACTGGAAACTGATAAGGCTGATAGCTAAATATGCCTAAAAGCCTGTGTTCATCACAAACTGCAAGTCGACTTTGCAGAAGCCACAGCTATTCTTACAGCACCACGAGCACTGGCAGCCAAGTAGGGTGGCAAATCTGACCAGACACCTATCCAAGAAGACACTGCAAGTGACATTTTAAAAGAGATATGCTAAATAAGTCCTACAGGTATATGAAAAAGAACATGATAAAGCATTCCTTTGGACAGCAAGTTGCTTTCAAATACTATCAAGTGATCCTGGAAACTGGAATAGATGGGGTGAAATTCATGTTTCAGACACTGAGTTTTGCTTTATTTCCTAGCTAAATATATATGTTCCATATATTAATTTGTTATGTCATCTACATTTGTAAGAAAAATCCTTATTTTTCCCTCAATTTTAAAAACGCTTTTTATAGTCTTACTCTGTGTTTGCAGACAAAACACTGCCACAATGTAAATAACTAATCCTAGTGAATTGTGACAAGCTGGTGTGGTAATTGTACTGTATATGCAAAACGGCCATTCCAGACTAGCTTGCATATATTCATACATTCTTCAGGGTTCTGATGTTTTGCAGATGTGAAAGATTTTCTCAAAAGGAACATATTTTTTTTTTACCCCATTTCATTGGTGTTGCAGGTTTCACTGGTAACTCAGTAACATCATATGGTGCAAGAATAGAGTGGTCACACAACCTGTGGAATGAAAATGGAAAGAAAATAAATTTGTATTAAGGAGTGTATAGAAAGATTTGTTCTCACTGAGACATTTGAAATTCTCAGCTTCCCTGATAGGAAAGAGAAGAGAAGGCTCCAGGGAGACCTTATTGTGGCCTTCCAGTATCTTAAGGGGACCTACAAGAAAGCTGGGGAGGGACTTTTTAGGCTGTTGGGCAGTGATAGGACTAGAGGGAATGGATTAAA
>WTSP01007658.1:76289-97362 GCA_025331215.1 Actenoides lindsayi
CCCTTTCCCTTTCCCTTTCCCTTTCCCTTTCCCTTTCCCTTTCCCTTTCCCTTTCCCTTTCCCTTTCCCTTCTTTTTCTTTTCTTTTTCCTTTCTTTTTCCTTTCCTTTCCCAAAACTAGTATCAAACTAAAGCCTCATGAGGACAATTACATCACCATGACCACTGATGCTGTCAACAGGCACTGGGGAATTTCCAGGCTGCACTCAGCAAAAGAGAGGAACCAAATTCAGGAGCTGGATTCTGGAACTCGATTTAGGGATTGGGATTGGGATTGGGATCAAGGGCAGAATAGCCAGAGTCCTCCTTAGACACTGGCCACTGAAGAAGAGAGCTTGAGTCTCATGATCCCTCATCTTTATACCGAATATGAGGTATACGGGCTGGAATCCCTTGTTGGTCAGTTTAGGGTCACCTGTCCTGTTCACTTGTCCCTGCAGGTATGGCCTTTTACTTGCTGCAACCACAATGAGGCACACAAGATTTAGCAGTGACCTTGGTCTCCATAGAAGCAAGTATAAGCAAGGCCTTTCTGCATACCAATCCTTGATACTAACTCTAAACACCGTGTGTTATCACTGCTAGAAGCAGACACTGTGAAAACATGCTGCTAACTTCAGAAAGTGCTGTCAGTTAGAAGAGACTGAGCTGAACAGTAAAATCACTGAACAGAATTCATTTTCTTCTAACTCAAACCAGGACAATGGCTCATGTAGCTTGACTCATGAGTCTTTTGTCATATTTTATCCCCTAACCCTGCTGAGGAGGGGGAGTGATGAAGTTTCTTTGTGGGTAACTGGTGGCCAGCCAAGGTCAAACTAACACATAGATGTAGTTTTATATTGCTGCAGATCATCTGTTCAGAATTGGTTTGTGTTACATAAAGTCTGATACAAGCAAGGTGGGTACTTCCATTCTTCTGAATCCTCATGGAGTTAAAAATTTGTTAAAAAGAAATATAATTTTGAACATTTTAACATTAGGGAAAAAAAGATGAGTCACTTCAGCTTGATACCTACCTCCTGAAGAATTGCTTGCCTTCAGAAACTTGCTTCCCCTAGCACCTTTAGTGGCTTAAGCTCTGCACTCTCCCACTCCTTCAGCATCCCCAGCTCCCTGTGTTCAGTAAAAGGAAAGTGTAGATGCCTGAGCTAGTGGTGGAAATGACACTCGCAAAGCTGCTCTACATTTGAGGCTGGCACCAGGCCACCAACAGCTGTAGCAGTGAGCATTGCAACATATAAATTTCCCTTTGGAGCTTGCCCCTGGTGTCTTGGGATGATAATTCACATCCTCTGAAGTTAACTTCCTCTGAAAATTATTTTTTTCTTGAGTATTCTAATGGACATTTTGCTCTAAACTGGTGCATTTCCAGATAAGGTTTTAGACTCAAAGAAACTACATTTAATAAGGTAAAACAGTTTTGCTGAAAAAATTACAATAAGCACAGGATAATGCTGTATTCCTTCCTCCTACTTGCCTCATTCATTAGGAAATATAAAAACCAGTTGGAAAGAGTTGGATGTCTTTATGTGAGAAAACCACTTAGGAGCTTCCTGCTAACAAGAAGAGAAAGCGTGAGATTGAAGAAAGTGTGCTGCCTTTCTCACCTCCTCTGTACTACACAAGACTGGATGCATGTTGCCACCTACCAGCACATTATAGTGCTGATGTAGTTTACAGATTTCTGTTTTATTAATTCTATTACAAGCCCTGTGGTCTTGTCTGCTTATGGGAGGTGAGTCTGGACAAGTGTCAAGAATAGTGAAAGCAGTGTTAACCCAAATATCATTAAAATTGTAATCAAAATCAAAAGCATTGTTCTGTTTGCAGGTCAGGAGCCACATTACTTTTTCATTCGCTCAAAGACCCTTTTGTACTATTTTCTTCTTCCTGAGCTATGGAATATACGCAGTGACACAACTGTGACTTCTCACAAGCTATTTGGGCAAGCCTTCCTTCATGATTGGGACATCCACTTAAGCTATTTAAATTTAGAAACAGAACATTTTACCAATAATAACTCTAGTTGAATTAAATGGTAGTTATTAGCAGCCACAGACTCATTACGGAAGTTCTCTGTCACCAAGATGTATAGCACTACAGAATTATTCTAAAATTTCAAGATGTGCATTGAGTCTTACTCATTTCAATCAATTAACTCAGGTCCCTCTTAACACCAGTTCCAGACGGTAAATTACTGCAGCTTTGGGACTACAGCAGAGGCTGTACCTGTCTTTTATTTTTAAATTATTTGAATTAATTAGTTTTCTATAGGCTGTACAACCACACTCCAAGGAATTATCCCAACTGAATTCCAGAGCCACTAAAATAATTCAAATTAGTTATGCTGGTATTTAACTAGTCATCATAGTCAGCTGAGATGTAAAAACTCAAAATACTGACATGTCACACACACAAGGAGGAGAGAGAATAAAGAAAGCAGCTGAAAATATTAGATGTCTATTGTTCATATGCTAATGCACGATAGATATGAAGATTATTAAGAATAGTCCTATTCATTCTTATTATCCCAGCTAAGTATAGCATCATTATTTCCTGAACTTTCCTTAGAATAATTGTGAGGAAAAACTTTAATGAATTCTCCTTTGAAGTCAGTTTTGGTGGCAGCTACTGTTCAAAAAATGTAGTAGGTTTTTTTTTCTCCAACATAATGACAAGGAATAGAATGATTGATAGGAAAAAGTCATGAATTTTTCCTTATTTCATATAGACTTTCTCTACTGATTCTACAGCTGTCATAGAGCACAGTGAGCTCTTGAAATACACATAGTTTAGAATATTTACTCCTGCAGTTTATGAAACAAATATACACTGTCCTTTCTGAATCTTCTTTAAAAGTTTGCATAATTGCATTAGGTAAGGTTTGATCATAAACTTGGATGTCTGAGTACTTTATGCACAAATTAAAATGGAAACTAATTTTCCAAAATATTTGTAACATATTTTCTGGCATAAAGAAAATAAAAATCCACATTTTGATTTTGAAACCAAAACATGCCTAAAATGCCTAAATAAATGACACTTTCAAAACATATGATTGGAGGCAAAAAAAACCCCAGCATCAGTAGCCCACTGAAATATTCCATATCAAGTATCTTTATCCTTATTTCAGTCTTATTTTTTCTGACAGATCTTTCTTATGATTTTTCAATTATTAAAAAAAAAGGCTAGGCAGGAAAGGGAACATGTAGAACCTGTACAATTTTTATTCAGTGGCTAACCAGAGACCCCAGTAAGAGGAAACATTCTTCTCTGTCTTAAGATTGCTGTTATATCTCTACATAAATCTTCTAGATAATCACATATGGCTCTATCCTGCAAGATGGCAGGTGCTCTGTGTGAGATGCTCCATTTTCTGATTGTTGAGTGGGAGTTGAGAAGTGATTTGGACTGTGTTACACTATGATGAGAAACTGAGCAAGAATTGTTTATTTTCATGTTTACAGTTCTGACATAGTTGGAAAGAAAAAGAAAAAAAAAAAAAGAAAAAGTGAAATAGGTAGGAAGGGCTCATTAAACTCAAAATCCTGCAATTATCTGACCCCTCTGGGAGTAGACAGTCAGTGTATCCCTCATAACAGTTCAGAGTACTTCAAAAGAGAGGCAATGGGTATGCTTAGCCTTTTTTCAGAAATCCTGTTCCAGGAGGCTCTTGCAGAAGATCCAAGAGATTTAGTAAGAAAAGTTCAGAACAGTTTGTCCAGCTGAAAAATGAGGTTCTCTGGGAAGAATTAGCTCCAGCAAGAGACATAGGAGGAAAAAAAAATGCTGGCTAGGAAACATTTCCTCTTCTGTACTTTCCCAGTCTTTGTTATCAAAGCACGAATTACACTTTGAGTAAGATGAAAATATGTTCTTGATGTTCTAGTATTCCTGGCAAGAATGGGCCCCAGCTTAGAGACAGTAGTCCAGGAGACCAACTGACTAAACTTCACACTGCTGAAGCAAGGAGCAGGTGCCAGCAGGTTGGAAAGCTTCATTGGGGAGTAATGCTTTCTTGTTCAGTCACCAAAAGGGAAATTATCGCTAACAAGCTAACAGTTGTTGTTCTATTTAAATTATCCTGGTAAAATAATCTTTTCTGACACCTATTCCCTATTCTACGTATAAACAACACACGAGTAGGCAATGCTCCATCCAGTAAGTTAAGCAAGACAGCTATAAGTGCAGGCAGCTTGCAGATGATTCATTTTTAAGCTACATGGTAATGAGTAGTGCTCTTTCTAGAAGTGCAATCATTTCTGTTGACTTTATTCAGTGGACATTAATAAATGTCTGAAAATAAAAATCTGTATTAAAATTGTGTTTTGCAAGTTATGGCACTACAGCTGGTGAAAGACTTACATGGGATTTTATTAGGACTTTAACACACAGTCTGCTATAAGTTAGGCTCTGGCCATCAATGGGGCATGTCAGATATGCTCTGACTCACTGGGAGAGTTGAACTGAAAATGGCAACTTCCACACACTTTGTATGATAAGAGTGTATAACAGCTTGAATCATACAGCTAGTCTTAATACAGAGTTGTAGCCCACCCTTCATCTATTACAGCACTCAGCATTGCTGGCCATGACATCTTTCCCACTGTTGCTCTAGAGGTGCTGGGACAGAGACAGAGACCATCTTTCATACAGACACATAGAGAAGGCATGGAATCAAACAGGCATGTTTCTTAGTGCACTCATGCAAGCCTAATTATAATCTGTCTAATAAACTCTGCATCTGCTTTTGGTTATCGTCAAGCCTCTGACTTAAAAATCCCTAAAAAACATTTTCTGGGCTTTATCAATTCTCAGCTCTCTTTTTACTGACTTCACGTTGCCTTTAATGTGACAATGATGAGAAGAATGATGCCCACTAAAAAATGAAAAACAATATACTTACCTGAAACTCTTGTTTTCTGAAAGTAAACCTCTTAGCAGGCTGCCTTCATTCCTTAAAATGTTCAAGATAAACTAACATTTTCAATTGTTTAAGGTGACAACAGTTATTAATTTCTCCATCAAGTGTTGACTGTGTTTTTGCCTAATTATTGCTTATTTTAGTAGCTCTCCTTGAAGAAGAAATGCACAAAAATAAAACACAACATAAACCTAAATCCCTTCCAAAAGAAAACAAGAATCTGCAGTAAATAGCAAGAATGTAGCCAAATATATAATATTTAGAACATGAACAATTCACAATAAATATTTTTTTCTAATAGTGAGTAAATGAATATAAGGGCTGAGTCTAAAATACAGAATAATAGATAGTTACTGTATAGAAACCCCACTAAAATATTCCTAAATTATGTGAGATTCTAAAGCATTTTACCACATCCTTTTTGATCTTGATTTTGTACAAATCCTATTCTTTAACCTAAACCATTAATTTACAGAGGAGTTCTGAATCAATCAAAATTAAAATCTAGTATTATTTTAAATCATGTATGATGAAGAGTTTGCCTTTTCAGCTTTGGTGATAGGGTTGTATGAGCTCCATATAAATGGCTTTAATTGAAATTTGGAACATAGGAACAAGCCTGGGGTGCAATTTTTGCACTGCATGGAGCCATTCAAAGTTTCAAGTCTGTGAAAAGTACAGTGGAGAATGAACAATGCCAAGTCTCTGCTATTGTCTGGAAATTCATAAGTACTCAGAGGGGAATTCCCTCTCTATTGTCTCTATTTTCTGGCTTCTAAAAAGTTGAGGTCTGGGGATAAAAAATCATAGAACCATAGAATCGTGGAGTGATTTGGGTTGGATGGGACTTTAAAGCTTATTTAGTTCCATCCCCCCTGCCATGGGCAGGGACATCTCCCACTAGATCAGGTTGCTCAAAGCCTCATCCAAGCTGACCTTGAACGCTTCCAGGGAAGGGGACATCCACAGTTTCTCTGGGCAGCCTGTTCCAGTGTCTTACCAACCTTGGAATAAAGAATTTCTTCCTAATATCTAATCTAAATCTACCCTTTTACCATTTAAAACTTCTATCCCCTGTCCTGTCACTACATTCCCTGATAGAGTCCTTCCCCATCTTTCCAATAGGCCCCCCTTTAAGTACTGGAAGGTTGCAGTAAGGTCTCCTTGGAGCCTTTGCTTCTCTATGCTAAACAACCCCACCTCTCTCAGCCTGTCCTCATAGGAGAGGTGTTCCATCACTCTGATCATCTCCGTGGCCCACCTCTGGACTCCCTCTAATAGGCTCATGTTTTTCTTGTGCTGAGGACTCCACAGCTGAATAGAGTAGTCCAGGTAGGGTCTCACCAGAGTGCAGCAGAGGGGAAGAATCACATCCCTTGATCTATTGGTCACACTTCTTTTGATGCAGCCCAGGATATGATTGGCTTTCTGGGCTGCAAGCACACATTTCTGCCTCACATTCAGTTTTTCATCCGCCAACATCTGCAAGTCTCCGCAGGGCTGCTCTCAATCCACTTATTGCTCAGCCTGTGTTTGTGCTTGGGATTGCCTAGATTCATATGCAGGACATTGCACTTGGCCTTGTTGAACTTCATGATGCTTGTATATAGACCCAGCTCTCAAGCCTATCAAGGTCCCTCTGGATGGCATCCCTTCCCTCCAGCATGTCAACCGCACCACTCATCTTGGTGTCATCAGCAAAATTCCTAAGGATGCGTTTACTGTCCATGTTGCCAAGAAAGATGTTAAACAGTGCCAGTCCCAATACTGACCCCTAAGGAATGCTGCTTGTTACTGCTCTCCACTCAAGCATCAAGCTGTTGACTGCAATGATTTGGATGCAACCATCCAGCCAACTCCTTATCCACTGAGTGGTCCATATGTCAAATCCATGTTTCTCCAATTTAGAGACAAAGATGTTGTATGGGACAAATTCTTTGCACAGGTCCAGGTAAATTATATAAGTTGCTCTTCCCTTGTCTATCAATGCTGTAACCTTGTCATAGAAGGCTACCAAATTTGTCAGGCACAATTTGCTCTTAGTGAACCCATGTCAGCTGTCACCAATGACTTCCTTATTTTCCATGTGACCTAGCATAGTTTCCAGGAGTATCTGTTCCACAATCTTGCTGGGCACAGAGATGGGACTGACTGGCTTGTAGTTTCCTGGGTCTTCCTTTTTAAACATTTCAAAAATGGGGGTTATGATTGCCCTTTTCCAGGAAGCAGGAGCCTCACTGGACTGCCATGCCTTCTCAAATATAACGGATATTGGCTTAGCCACCTTCTGTAGGCTTCCTTTTTCTGTTTGACTTTGTTCAGGATCTTCTCATTCATCCACACAGACTTCCTGGTTTTTTTGCCTGACTTCCTCTTTGTTGGGAAGTATCACTCCTGAGATTGGAGGAGGTGGCCCTTGAACATCAACCAGCTTTCCTGGGCCCCTCTTCCCTCCAGGGCTTTATCCCATGGTACTCCACCAAGCAGAAACCTGAAGAGGTCTAAGTTTGCTCTCCGGAAGTCCAGAGTAGTGGTCTTGCTGTGCCCCCTCCTCACTGCCCTAAGGATCTTGAACTCCACACCGTTTCATGGTCACTGCAGTCAAGGCTGACCTTGAGCTTCCCATTTCCCATCAGCCCCTCCTGGGTAAGAACAAGGTCCAGCATAACAACTGTGCTCATAGGCTCATCTGTCACTTGGAGAAGGAAGTTATCATCAACACATCTCCATACCTATTGAAAAAACAACATTGTAAATAACAAAAGCTGGCAAGCTATCCATTTTTGGGTGTCATGCTAACTTAGGTAGGCATTCTAAGGGTGCAGATACTGCAAATGCTTATGTTTGAGTAATGCAGATTTCACAAGCACTCCTACAAAAGTCAGATGCCATAAAAGAAAACTCATCAGCAGAGCTTGTTGAGTATCCAGCAACCTTCACAGAGACAGGAGGCCCAGTCACAATACAGCAAATCTTTGAATAAGTATGAATCAGGAATGTGTCACCTCGTCATGATCACAAAACATTGTACATTTTTTTTGTTTAACCTGATTGAAGTTTTGAAAGGAAACAGGGATTTATACAGTCTTCAGTTCAATTGATGTTTTGCTCAAAAATGTGTTATGCTCAGAGCAAATTGATGTTCCTAGGAAACATGAGGTATGCACTTTTTAAACGAATCATTGTCATGTTATAAGAAATTGGAGACATACAGACAAAAGAGGAAGAAGGGCAGAAAGAACAGCTCCTCTTAGGAAGATAGAAAAAGATGAGGGTGAATGAAACTCCATAGGCATGTGCTGAAGAGCACAGGAGCTGACTCAAGCTAAGGGTTTGCACCAGGCAGCACTCATAAGTATGAAGGTTTTGTAACATTCTGGTGCATTTCTACTGAAAACTATGCTCAAAGACAGAAATGCAACTGAATTGAGAGAAACAACAATGGCATGTTTGTGCATTAAACAAATGTTTAAATCTACCTCACTGGTATGACCTCATTCTAGGGAAATAGGCTTTCTGAGAAGGAAATGATGCCAAATACATCTTACTCCTGTGATGTGGGTTTTATGTGGACTGCTTGTATCACTAAACTGGATTAAAAATTAAGAACCACCTAAAGCAGCTGCAGACTATAAGAAAGCCAGTGGCAAACTGAGCGGCACACAGCATCAGCAAGAACTGGGGCACAGGACTCATAAGCAGTTTAGCATAGGAACTTCAGTGTAACCTCTGCAGAAAAACTGATGCTAGCAATGCTAAGATAGTTTTGTATGGCTCTGGAAACAGACTACACTAGAGGTGCAATAACCCAGCAGCTGGACTCCCGTGACTACATTTATACAGCTAAATAAAACAGGACATGGAGGAATCTTGAGCACACCATCATTATTCATCCCTAGTGCTTAACTGAGTGCACACTGTCCCCTTAGTGTGGAGTGTCAGACACTCAGAGGCATAGCTTAGACTAAGGAACTAGCACACTCCGAGGCAACCCCTGGGCCAGTGTGACAAGGACCGTTGCAAATACAATATAGACAAGACAGATTTAGGTCCCTCCAAGGTTGCCCAGTGCAATCCAAATACCTCCAGTTTCAAGCTATGAAAAAAAACCCACCACAAAACAATTTGACAGGCTGCTCATGGCTCCAGTGTTATTTCAGAGACTTTGAACGGAAAAGAAGATCAAATTATATACACGTACAACGAGTAATGTTTGTGCCTGTGGACCACAGGAGCATTATACAGGGGCAATGCAGAGATTGAGGGAAAGTGCTGTGGAGTGTGGATGCAGTAAGGCTATGCCATTTCTCTGAAAGCCACCTCTGGCACTGCTTTACTTAGCTTTATAAATATAGCCTTTGAGAGAGGAAGGACTACAGTGAACTCTCTTTGGTAGCCACTCAGCACGAGAAAGAAGATCATCCTGTTCCTGATGTTGGGGTGGTCTGGAAAGTGTAAGCTCTTTGCTCTCTGACAGATCCACAAAAGGATGGGTTACTCTTTCACAACTCTGTCAAAGCTCTGTTTATTTAAAGTAATTTGTTTAACTCATTACTTCAGACTGGAAAAGGCTTGTTTGCTACTGTGAGTCACTCAATTTTCTGTGGTGACCCTTAAGTTAAAGAATCCTAAAGACTGCCTGAGGACTTTCTTGCTGTCATATTCCTGGAAGATGGTTTAAAGAGGTCATCAGCTGAACCTTGGAGAAGGAGTAGTAGGAAATTTGAAATGAGTTTGGAAAAGACTTATTTTGAGAGACATACTTATTCTACTTTATATATTAGGATTTATTGAAGATACTGGGTAAAATATGACTAGAAAGATATACAAAGCATATGCTGTAAAAGAGGTCTCATTACAACTCCCGGTAACCAGCAGAGATGAAGCAGTAGTTTAGTGCAACAGCCTATCATTTCTGGCTGTGAGCTGATCTAGGGAAATTAGTTTGTTGACCATATGTTCTTTTCCAGTCATGCACAAACAAAAATGTATTAAACCTTCTGTATGCTCAGTGTTATTAACAACCTCTGCTCAGTAGACACGCAAGACTGAAGTAGTAGAGACTATTATGGGTTAGGCTGCAAATATATTAGCAGAAATGCAATCAAATTTACTGCACTGGGGTCAGCTCACTTTCCCAGTAAAGTCAGTTCCACATTTTATAGGAAATAAAAATGGTATAGCATGCCAAGTATTTCACAACGTCCTAGCTAGATAACACCAAAAATGAAAAACATAAACTACAACCTCCTTTCAGGTAGTTGTAGAGAGTGATAAGGTTTCCCCTCAGATTCCTTTTCTCCAGGCTAAACAACCCCAGTTCCCTCAGCCGCTCCTCATAGGACTTGTTCTCTAGACCCCTCACCAGCTTTGTTGCCTTTCTTTGGACATTCTCCAGCACCTCAATGTCCTTCTTGGAGTAAGGGGCCCAAAAATGAACACAGTATTCAAGCTGCAGTTTCACCAGTGCCAAGTACAGGGGCACAATCACTTCCATAGTCCTGCTGGCCACACTGTTTCTGATAAAAGCTGGGATGCTGTTGGCCTTCTTGGTCACCTGGGCACACTGCTGGCTCATATTCAGTCACTTGTCAACCAACACCCCCAGGTTCTTTTCAGCTGGGCAGCTTTTCAGCTACTCTTCCCCATGCCTGTAACGTTCCTTCACCCAAGTGAAGGACTTGACATTTGGCCTTGTTGAACCTCATACCATTGGCCATGGCCCATCAATCCAACCTGTCCAGATTCCTCTGTAGAGCCTCCCTACCCTAAAGCAGATCAAGACTCCTGCCTAATTTGGTATCATCAGTAAACTTACTGAGGGTGCCTTTGATCTCCTTGTCCTGACCATTGATAAATATATTAAACAGAACTAGTCCCAGTACTGAGCCCTGGGGAACACCACTTGTGACTGGCTGCCAACTGGATTTAACTCCATTCACCACCACTTTTTATGACCAGCCATCCAGACAGTTTTTTCTCCAACAGAGCATATATCCATCCAAGCCAGAGGCAGACAGTTTGTCCAGGAGGAAGCTGAGGGAAATAGTGTCAGAGGTTTTACTGAAGTCCAGGTAAACAACTTCCAGTCTTTTCCTCATCCGTTATCCACTTCCTCATCCTCATCACCTTTTCACAGAATGACATCAGGTCAATCAGGAGGATCTGCCTTTCTAAACTCATATTGACTGGGCCTGATCACCTGATTGTCCTGTATGTGTTGTGTGATGACACTCAAGATGATCTGCTTCATAACCTTCCCTGGCACCAAGATCAGACTGACAGGCCTGCATTTCCCTGGATTCTTTCTGGCCCTTCTTGTAGGTGACTATCACATTTGCTAACTTCCAGTCCAGTTAGCTAGGACTGCTGATAAATTATAGAAAGTGGCTTACTGAGCACTTCTGCCAGCTCCCTCGGTACCCTTGTGCGGATCCCACTTGGCCCCATAGACCTGTGTGTGTCTAAGTGGTGTAGTAGGTCACTGACCATTTCCTCTTGTATTATGGGGTCTTCATTCTGCTCCCCATCCCTGTCTTCCAGCTCAGGCAGCTGGGCACTCAAAGAACAACTGGTCTTGCTGTTAAAGGCTGAGGCACAGAAGGCATTCCGTATTACAGCTGTTTCCTCATCCTTGGTCACTGTATTTCCCCCCACATCCAATAGAGGATGGATATTCTCCTTAGCCCTCCTTTTGTTGCTAATGTATTTATAGAAACACTTTTTAATGTCTCTTATGTCAGTAGCCAGATCAAGTTCTAGTTGGACTTTGGCCCATCTAATTTTCTTCCTTCGTAACTTCCTAACATCCTGAGTTGTTTGCCCATATTGCCAAAGGTCATAAACTCTTCTAGTTTTCTCGAGTTCCAGCCAAAGCTCTCTGTTCAGCCAGGCTGGTCTTCTTCCCTGCCAGCTCATTTTTTGGCACATGGGGACATCCTGCTCCTGCACCTTTAGAATTTATTTCTTGAAGAAGACCTCCCACAAGTGTGTTCACTGCTGCCCTCTGATACTGGCATAAAAGCCAGGCAGACCCTCCAGCCTGATACTTGGGTGGCTGCATGTTCCTGCTGGAGCTCTGTCTGGGCAGCTGTATTGGTTGTGGTGGGTGAAGAGTTAAAGAGTTTAAGTTCTGCCTGGTGGATACCCTTGATTCCTGGTCAAACTGGCAGAAATTCAGTGCCTTTCCTGCCAGCCTTTCCACATGAACTGCCACATAAATTGTTGTTCTACGTCCTTGCTGCTGTGCCATGCTCTGTTTGCCCATCCTGGTCCTCATGCTCCTGTTCAATTGCACAGCCTAAGGACTTCTTTTATACAGGGAGGAGTGGGGGCGAGGGCTGGGCTGCCACTGCTCCTGGCCCCTGCCAGGACCCATCAGCCACTGCTCAATAGCTGTGGGCTCCTGGGCATAGCTGCCTATTTAGGCTTAGGCACTGAATGGCAGTGTTATTTGTTATGTATGTTACTTGACTAATGTATGTTCTTTCTCACAGTGATAGTTTGAAATAATTACACTGTAGCTGTTTTAAACTGCAGTCAAAATAATACTTAAAGCTTTATTTTCTACTTCTTCCCCTCCTGAGGGAGTCAGGGGATAAGTATTACAGAGTGCAGCAGCAGTTACATTTCTTTATTTTGAAGACAAATTGTGTATCCTTTGAAATACAAAAAAGTGAGATTCTTTCAAGAGTCTGCTTTGTTCTCCTTCCATGATCTCTTTCACGGCTTACAAAGGAGGTGGCAATGTGCTGTAGCATGAGAGTAGCGAAGAACGAGATGAAGGACTTTCTTTTGGCATGTTACTGTACAGTCTGTGGGCAGAGCATCACAATCAGGGTTTCTGTCTCACATCGCCTACAGCAACATTCAACTCCATAGGTAAGCACAAGTGGAGAAAAAAATTCCAGGTAAAGAAGAGAAAGTGATAGTGATTGATGTCTTTCTTACTTCATGTGCATTTGAGAAAGTGTTTCTTCTTGTCACATACTTTTCCCCCCTGTATCTGAGAACTATTAAGAAGAAACTAGAGATGAAGATAAGCTGAAAGAATCAAACTGAATAATGCTTTGGTGTAGAGAGATCAAAAGAAAGAAAAGTTACAAACACAGAATAAAATATTTTTGAGTTATGGTGGCAACATCTTTGAGTTATTTGTGTCTGTTAATTGAGTCCACACCTACATTCACCTAGCATGCCCCAACCCCAGGCAAAAATGGCACCTCCTGAAACTTGGTGTTTATTAGAATGTGCTAATATAGTTTACCCATTAATAACTTGTTATAATACTACTCACATTCAATGATTACAACAACTTAACTCTCATCTTAATGTGATATCAAAACCTGAATGCACTTTGCTCTGTACCAAACCTCACAGCCTGTGGAAGCATAATAGCCTGTTGATCTGATCGCTTTGAGACTTAAATTTAAATTTAGATTTTAAATTTAAATTTATATATAAATGTAGATCCTGAAACTAGCTGAATCCTAGGAATCCATGAGATATTTCATATCAGAAACTGCCTTTCTTGCTTGATCAGAAGTGTTAGAAATAGCCTCATTTGGGAAGTGTTAAGTCATTAAGGCTCAACTCCTTTGCTTTCAGGCAACAGAATTAAAGTTAAGACAATTGCTTTCAAGCTCTGTGGCTCTTAAAATAATGTGGCAATAACATCTTCTGTCTAGGTTACTTTGGGGACCCCACTGATATATCATCATACTGCTACTTTTTATGCTATTGTTTTCACAGTAGCAGGGAAATAGAGTTTCAAATCCTGATTAGTCTAACAGGTAAGAATGAACACAGCAGTACAATCATGTCCTCCAACTGAGTACCTCATACTGTTTGGAATTATTTAACTGCAGGACAAATGAATAGGCCACATTTGTCTTCTTCTTCTTTTTTTTTTTTTTTTTTAATAGATGAAACAATATAGTACTACCTCTGAGGCTATATGGTGAAAAGAACTCTCCTATAGAATATGAAGTCATAAAGTTAATGTTGCAAGCCATTATACATACATGCAATCTCTATTTGTTTATTTTTTTATGTAAGAAATATTTCAGGTAATTATTCAATGTTTACCAAAACCACACACTTTCTCTTAAACTACCCAATTTAGGAAATTAAAGTAGCAATATCGATATGCTTTTAATCTTGAAGTTATTGTGATGAGATGCCAAAAGCAGAACTGTTATTGTTTAAGTGTCTTTCAAGATCACAAATGCTTATCAAGCAACACAAAGTAAGTTTTTTTGTATTACTATTGCTAGAATTTAAGTGGCCTGGGATGAAAATAGTCCTGTAGGTGTAATAAAGACCTCTATATACTGTGCACAAATTATTGTATCTGTAAATAGATGGTGGAGCAAGTAGAGAAGAGTTATTCTTTTAATAGTATGTCCCTGGTCCCTTGTGATTTAGGAAACATAATTGTTCTGCATGATCTGGAAGATAAAAGTAGAAGTACTAATGTATTATTCTCATTTAATTATTCTTCTATTCTTGTATTACTGTAATTCAACACATATTTTTCTCCTGAAAGCCAATAGTTTAGCACAGGTAGGGGATTTAATGTGTGTACTTTTTGCCCTGGGAACTGTATTTTAATAAGAGAAAGACCAACCTAACTCTGAACTTATTTGCAGAAACAGACAAAAAAAATAGAATAAGTAAATGTCTTAGAGTAGTCTCAAAATTAAATTTTGCATTCTTTCTGTGTTCACTATCGTTTGAAAAAGTGCAAAAAGAGTACAGTGATGTTCCTGATGAAAGAGGAAAGATAAATAGTGTAAAGAACTGGAGGGGGAAAAAAGTGATAAGGATACTGTCCAAATGATTCAGTCTAGTTGCTAAAGGTAATTTTCAAAAATACATTATTTTGTGGCCAAATAAATTCAGTTGCATTGTTTCATACATTATTAAGTACAGACATTAAGACTAGTAGAGAAACATTAACCTGATTGGACAGCACAGTCAAGCAGTCAAAGAGCTAATTGATATTATTTATGTCTGCAATTAAATGGAACAAAGTGGTGCTACCATTATTGGTGAGGACAAAATGAAAGGCAAGTTTAGAAGTCAAGCTCCAATAGCCAAATTTTCTCTTGAAATCAGTGGAAGTGTGATCTAAGCATCAATGTCAGATTTTTGCTCCAAGTTAGACGAAGAGTTTGATAAGCTTTGCTGGGTAATGTGTCTTAAGGAACTGAGTCCCTGTGAAGATAAAATGCTTACAAACTGGGAGCACTGTGCACTTGTAATGCTTGCATCACCTGAAGCGTGTCTCTAGTTATTTTTAATAACAATTTTAGAAAGTCTCTAACATATGTATGAATAGCCAAAAGGATAGGGATTAACTCCTCATATCCTCAAGGCAGGAAGTTTGCATTCACTGCAATCCCCAAGTGTGAAGTAGGAGATTGAAAGTGAGAATATAAGCATCCTAATAATTGTTTTCAAATATTGTTGCTACTGATGTTCTAAAATGTGAGTATCTACAGTTAAATATCCAAATATCTACTTGTGTATTTACAGATTATGTCATATGCTGAGAACACCTTAGCATACCCTTATTTAGGGACAGGATGTAAATATTCAAGTAAATATTTAATTAACAGATATGATTATATTCCCAACCAGTGACCAAAAATGCAGGTTTTAGGGTTTGAAATTACCGTAAATTTGTTGTCTTTCTCTTTGAGGTTGAAACTTACAATGGAACAAAGTTCTTTTGACTTTGATTTTGGTTTTGTTTTGATCAGAGCTGCATAATTAACAAAACACTCGTACAGAAATGTGAAGGGTTTATCCTGCAATTGTTTCAGGACTCACAAAAAGTTTCTATCTGTTAAAAAGATTACTATTATTGATAACTCAAGAATAAGCTGTGTACATCTTTTTTTTCAAGCAGAAAGCCATTACCTGATTTAAAGGAATTAAGATATATGTATAAGATTAGAATTCTTCATAGGCCTTTTCTGCCAAAGGCAGTTGACTAAGACATTCTGTACAACCTCACAGCACTCTACACTTACACTTAACAGTGGAGTTCTGCTGTACTGTAAGCAAAAAAAAAATTTACATTTTCTCTCCACGCTTTTGCTTCCTCCCTATTTAAATACATTTATTCCTTTCTGCTTTGCAGGAAAATACATTTTGCACTGAAGGAGTTCATGTGCTCCAGATACAAAAAGTACTTTATGCAAAAAACAATTACAGCTGGCACTCACCACCTAGTTCTGTGTGCTGCTGTTCTTCTCCACACTGAGCAAGGACTTGAGTACTCCAGGAAGAATGCTGTTTGGTTTTTTTTTTTTTTCTGGGGAGGTAAATCATAAGCCAGCATGAACAGAGCCTATTCAGTGAGCAGACTAGTTTGTCTTCCAGTGCTTTAGTTTTAAGAGACCTTTGGGATTGCTAAAGCCATTGAGGAAAATAAAGAGTGAGTATTTTAAAGAAAGGAATTTGTGGCCTCCCAGTCTGAACCAGACACAGACAATTTGCAGGTCTGGAAACTGTTGTATTAACTATGTTTTTCTGTCTCTCTCAGGCAATATGCTCTACTTAGTTTCTTGATTTTTCAAGAAGCTGAATGGATTGATGATTAGTATAGCATGACTTTTACTTCTCATTTCATTTCTATGTCTAGCTTTGGCACTGCTCACACCCTCCCTTGCAATCCACACCCCCTCAAAAAATGTTCTGACTGAAGCCATAAGGCAGCAATTTCATTCTCAGGCAAGCTTCAGCATCTCCTTATGGTTCTTGAAGAACTTCACATTTCTTGCCAGGCCTAAGTATGGATGAGAGTGTGAGAGTAGGTGTATGGGACTTTTCAGCCAACCTTGCCTGCAAGAAAAGCTGAGTTAGTCAGAAGTGCAGAGGAACCTCATGTGGTAGGGAGGGCTGAGGGAACAAGTTTGTGTTCAGAGGTAGGCTGTACTATCGAGAACTCAGAAAAGCAAGCTAGGAGTTTATTTTTATAAACATTTTTCAAAGCCTGCAAAAACACAAACGGCTTGATCAGAGTTCATGAAGAAAGTCCAGAGTCGTTATGCATATGCTTATATATGATTCTGAAAATTCCCATTTCTTTTTTAAAAAGAGCAAGGGCTAAATTTGCAGGTTGTTTTCTTGGTATCTGTTGATTGATTTCAGAAGATTCCCCGTTCTACGTAAGAAAAGAGAGAGAAAAGAACATAAACATGACAAATATTAAATGAAGGACTGAATCATGGTAGCACAGAATAGCTCTTCCACCTCTTACTGTGGCAACTTGCCTCACTTTAGAAGGGACACTGTCCCAACCTTGAATTCCCCAAAGAGACATTACCTATGCTACAGTTCTTTTCTTAAGAGAAGCTCTTTTAGACTGTAGTCTAGAGTATTTCATCTCGGGTCCTTTCTTGTCACGAGAGAGGATGTAAGCTGGGCATGGTTTATTTTGACAACACAAGATTTATGATCCACATGCATTGTGGAAAGCACTTAACACTGTTGACTGTCATTTTAAATTGAGTGCATGTTGAGCCCAGTTTACATTTATCTTTTCTGCTAGGTTACTTTCTTGCTTGTCACACTAAATCTGTTACAGAAAAATCCTTGGAATGCAAGTCAAGCAGGAATATTAGCATTGCTTATTAAATGATCCAAAAAAGAGCTTTAACAAAGCAAACTTGCTAGCAGTTTGCTATGTCTTTCATCCTCATAATATGGGCTTGAAAAAATAATGATGGCCATGAGATGTTAAAAACGTCAACTTGCAGAAAGCAAGATGCAATCACTTCATACGCATGTCTTTTTGTAATGCAAGCCATTTAATTTACATATTCATTTATGGCTCAACTGGGTCATAAATTCTTTTTACATGTGGGGTACTTTATTCAATTGGTTAAAGAGTCATTTATTTTCATGTTTTATTGCTTCTATATTTATGGCACCATTAAGATCACAGCGAATTTGTAAATCATCAAAATCCCTTCTGTAGGAACCAAACTTTGCAAATCTTTATTTTTTTTTAAACAAACTGTTTTGAAGGATGATGCCTTATCACTTTTCTATATTCCCGAAAAATATGAAACAAAGCTTTAGTACCTTCATATCCATTTATCAAAGAAAGCAATCTTCTAGGCACAAACAGATCTTTGCCATGCTTCCACTTCTGATATGCAGAGCACTCCTTTCCCTATGTGTATAGTCCCAGTCCTGTCTATTTCCAGCTTTGAAAGTAGAGTTTGCTACAGCATTCCTCATCTTCCCCAACTGTAACATGGACAAGAGGTTCATCTGACACTGACCAGCTACCTCTCCAAAGTTCAGAACTCAAATGATACAAAGGCACCACAAAAGCCTTGGACTTCCTTCTTTCTGATGAAAGGAATGAAAAGGGAGGAAGAAACAATAAGGAAATGATAACTACCAGGATTTAACAAAAAGTTTCAGAAGTCAGTGAACAAAGAATGACATATTCTTTTGAAGAACCTTTCAGCCTACAGCATGCAAACCCAACCTGTCTGAAAACCACCCCCCAACAACAAGCAGATAAAGTTCCTGCACTTCTCTGAACAGAATCGGCATTCCTTATGCAATCCCCTTCACAGACTATGACTTCACATGTATCTCAAATAATAAGATTCCTATTGCCAAAGGCAGGAATGCCAAAACAACAACTCTCAAATAGTTCAAGAGGACCTCTGGTGCCACTCATTAGCAGCACGAGGCCTGGGATAGGGTGTGACTGCTGTACCATCTAAACCCTCCACTGTGAGAAATGATGAGCCGTTATGGTCTGGTGACATTAGTCCTTGGGGATTCAGCTGCATTCACTCCCATCTCATGCAATCCAGGAAGCTCTGAAGAGCAGCCATCTCCTACCTGTGATTTACTTACAGTACTCCCCATCCTCTCAGCTCTCAAAAGTATGAGATACACTGCTAACATTTTTTTGTACATGAAAAGATTTTAATATGTATTTTGCAAAGTGAGAAGATGACAAAACCATAGCCTAAAATTTCTGTATGTTGTTCATTCAGCCAATCATAAATATCCTTTGCACAGAGGTCAACAGAAATGGAATCTGTGTTTTTATTTTGACTTCTGCTATGAAAAGCACTGAGGCACAACTGTTAGAAGGGTAAATGTCTGACAAAGAGGAGAAATAGTTGTCACCCAACTCATAAAAATTTCTGCTCTCTAGAAATCGTCAGGCAAGGGGTCCATTTAGTTGTAAACTGAATTGATTAGACATATCTGTCTTTTGGCTTTCAAGAAGCTCAGCTCTGAAATGATGGCTTTGCCAGAAAGCATTTACCATATGTTGCTTTTTTGTGTAAATATACAGTCACAGGATAATTCAGGTTCAAAGGGAGCTTTGGAGGTCATCTATTCCAATGTCCAGCTCACAGCAAAACCACTTCTGTGCTCAGACCAGGATTAATGCTTTTGGGTGTGTTATGTGAAAGGGTTAAATAATTTTACAGAAAATAAAGTCCCTTGTGTTCCAGCTGGTCCTCAGATATCAGAGGGGCTGGGAGTGACTAGGTTTAGATTCTGAGTGATGTTCAGTTTGGCACTATTAGTCCAGTCGCGTTCAGTGCATCTGAACTCTCACAGTGCAGATTCACTAATAGGGCACTGTTAATTTGACACTATTAAGTCTGGTCGCGTTCAGTGTCTGAACTCTCACACCTCAGATTCACTAATAGTACTTTGGCACTATTAGTCCGGTTGCGTCCAGCTGAACTCTCATGGCTCAGATTCACTAACCGTGCACTGCACTCCCCATCTAGTCATGCTCCACAGTCTCACACAGCCAGTAAGGAGCTGACGGTGACCAAGGAGGGGGCTTCTGTGACTAGCAGCATGAATAGTGCAGTTTATCAAGAGCAACAGAAATACAGCTTGTGAATTGCTAGTGATAAATACACTGTTTGCAAAGCACATATACGTAAGTATACCAAATGCGTTAAATCAAAGAGCAGCTCAAGAAGATTTCTAAGTTTAAGAGTCCGGATCTTACCCAAAGGCGTCCCTAAGTTGGGGGAAGTGAGGTTCAGCCCGGCGACTGATCCTAGGAGTCAGAGATGGTCGGTGGTAGTATCTTCCCTGACTTGTCCACAATGATGTCTTCCCCTACATCCCCCCTTACTTAAACCATTTTTATAATAATTTTTACCTTTGAGGTGGAGCTTGAGTGACTTTAGACATAAATACCTTTATTGTGATTGGTGTAAATTTCTTTCGCTTTGCCTTTAAAGATATAGCCAAAGAAAGTTCACAGCTCAAGCTCAGTGAGGGGTGGTTACACTTTGGAGGCAGGTAGTCTTTGGGACGGAGATGTGTTTTGGTATTATAATGACATTATAATGAGCAAAGTTCACACAAAGGACAGTCCCTTGTCAAAAACTGACAGACTGTGGGCACAGGGTTGCAAACAGGCAGCTTATCAGTCCTGTAGTACTATCAAGTTCCCGTCTCTGCTGTGATTTCACAGGGCCTGGCCGTATATTAGCACAAAAGGATCGGCAAAGGCAATACCAAAAAAGACCCTGCAGCATATGGAGATATTTCATTTCTCAATGAAACACTTGTAAGAGAAAAACATCTGGACAAAACCAAATATGTCCTTCATTCTCTCTAGTTTCCTTAAGCTGGTCTCTCATAGTGGACTACATTCTTGCTGGCATGGCATTACCTGCCTTATTGATTAATCACAGAATCACAGAATCATTTAGGTTGGAAAGGACCCCTGGGATCATCATGTTCAACCATTAGCCCTACTCTATAAGTTCACCCCTAGACCATATCCCCCAACACCACATCTAAGCGATGCTTAAACACATCCAAGGATGGTGACTCAACCACCTCCCTGGGCAGCCCATTCCAATATCTTACCACTCTTTCCGTGAAGACTTTTTTCCCAGTGTCTAGTCTAAAGCTACCCTGTTTCAGCTTTAGGCCATTCCCTCTGGTTCTGTCCCTAATTACCTGAGAGAAGACACCAGCACCAGCCTCTCTACAATGTCCTTTCAGATAGTTGTAGAGAGTGATAAGGTCTCCCCTCAGCTTCCTCTTCCTCAAACTAAACAGACCCAGCTCCTTCAAACGGTCCTCATATGATCTCTTCTCCAGTCCCTTGACCAGC